>JBBPLQ010000019.1:0-128151 GCA_038089855.1 Royoungia palumana | reverse complement strand
AAACGAGTCGGTCCTTCATGTCAGAGTGTAACTTGACCGACTGACCAAGCACCGTGTACACCAGGCCCATGCCAACCATTCACACAAGAACGTCTCAAAAAGGCCTGCACGGAAAAATAACCTCGCCCAGACGACGTACTCTAGTCAGTCACAGACAGTGACTCTGAAAAGGCTGCTACCGTACGCCTAAGGAACACTCGGTGAGCCGTTTTCTCATACTGTCCCATTAATCAAGGTCTTGATCCGCCTTAGATTCCCTACGCATATCTTACCGCTAGAAGCAGAGCCGTCATACACACTGGATGCATTACCTACTATGCTCGATGAGCATGAACAGTAGATTTAAGACTGCATTGATGGTATGATTCAGTTAGGACCCGAGAATTCGTTGGCTGCGTGCGATTGGTCAATGTGGTAGTCGAGGAAGACAGGATATCACTTTGACTTGCCCAAGGGTATTCAGGAGAGGGTTCGCCACACTCTAGTACGGATACAAGTTCATCAACTCAGGCGCCGTGGCTACCCGCTGTAACGTGCACGCGCCCGCAAGATCATCAGTGGCGGGATGGCAAACTAGTATCGGGAAATGTATCGTCTCGTCCGAACAGAATTGGGTATTGACCATCCCTGGCGTGATCCTTGTCAGCACCGCCGAGACGTCTATCCCAGTCCACTGTGAAGGTCGGCTTTGGGTGGTACGCTTGAGCTCCGAGGTGATGATGCGATCGGACGCGTCCGTCGTTCCCTAGATCGCTCGAGTATTCTCGTTTGAACTACGCAGCAAGCTGTGAGCTGCTTACAAAGGACGAGCTCGGGACGCGTGGCCAGTATATATAACAGTCGTCATCAGTCGTTCTCCTGTTCCGGAAGTTGTCTCCTTACCTTCATCACCCCCGCAATGTCCTCCGATATCAATGCACGAGACGCCCAGCTCTTGGCAGTTGGGCAGCAGTGCTCCGAGTCCTCTTGTTTGCTCGTCGACTTCCTTCCGTTCAAGTGCCAGCACTGTTCAAAGAGTTTCTGTGGGGAGCACTTCCTCGTCGCTGCACACCACTGTCCACAATACGACGAGAGCAAACATAACCGCGTTGCTCCTAGCTGTGAGTCGCTTCACAGATTCTCGATTCATCCGCTAATACTCCCTAGGCCCGCTATGCAATACCCCCGTCGCCATACCCCCTGGAGAGGACCCCAACATCCGCATGGAACGTCATATCAATATAGAATGCAGTGTCATGACAGGCAAGTCTGGCAGGACGAGATCCCAACCTGTCTGTGCGCGAGGTAAATGCGGAAAGGTTCTCTACGCCCCAATTGCTTGCAACGTGCGTCCTAGTTTAGATGTACTGCATCGGAGTGCATCCTGACATGGATTATAGGCTTGCAAGAAGCAGTATTGTCCCCAGCATCGATTTCCGCAGGACCATAGCTGCTCGAGTCCTGCGTCGGCCGCTCCTTCCTCTTCCAAGTCGCGGACTGCCTCGGTGGCGGCGAGTCTCAAGCTGGTTACCAAATCATCTGTCCCACAGACGTCAAATGCGTCAAGTTCTCGCACACGTCCTCTGCTTTCTGTGCCCGGAATCTCTACCCCTTCGAATGTGCCTTCTTTGAGCAGCCTTTTCGCAAATACCGATCGGTGAGCTGTCTCTTCATTGCCTCGCTCAGTAAACACTCATAACGCGTCAGCACTCATTCTTTTCCCATCCCTCCAACCTCATCATTCAAATCTAAATCACGGTCATCATCACTCACATCAACGTCGCCAACCACGGCAACGGAATCATCACCCACTGAATGCCGAACACCTTCCAATCCACAAATTGCCAAACTTTTGGACCCTCCGTCATTTGTCCCTCCGTCTATCTTCGCGACGGCATGATGCATCAGCCGTGCAAAGGCGGAAAGGGAGAGCAGGAGGAAGGGAATGTTGGAACGGGCCAAGAAGGGGGTACGTTCGGAATTCAAGTGAACCATGGCAATAAGGACTGACGCGAACGCAGCTGTTGACGGAGCAGGAGAAGATGTTGCTGGCGGAGGAGGAGGCGCAGCGTGCCAAGAAGGCTTCGGTGAACACAGACAAGGACTGTGTCGTCATGTAGACCGGCTGTTTCAATGGATCCTACCGGGTTTTGGACGTCCACCAGCAAGTCACGTCGAGTCGCGACCGTCTGGACTCCAGTCTGCTCGGTGTTACAGATTAGTCGATGGACAGGGCATAGATCACGTGATAATCATATGCTAGTATTAACGATGGAAGTTACAATTATACAATTATTGGCTTCTTGAAGCTTACCTTTGCTATGTCGGATTCAGACAACGAAGCCACCGTCCTCGGAAAGCGAGAACGTGATGAGCATAACAGCGCTTCCGCTGTGGATGCGTCCGCGTATGACGACCAGAGCGACGAAGACATTGGGCCAATGCCCATGCCATCAGGCACGAATGAAACCATAAAAAAGAAACGAAAAGGTGAGTATATCAAGACTCTTATGGTTTTGCGCACACATCTACCTTGCACCAGTCCTTCCGCACGAAAAGCTATACCTCGAGCACCTCCCAAATGCAGACCAATACTACCAGTCGTTCATGCACCGGGACGCACTCAACTTTTGTGTCATGACCAAGTGCGTCTTGGAACATGCGCATGCACTTCACATCCCATGCTTACGCGTCGCACAGAACAGACTTTCTGATCACTACATCAATCGACGGTCACTTGAAGCTGTGGAAAAAACAAGAAACCGGGATCGAGTTCGTAAAACACTTCCGAGCGCATGCATCACCGATTGTAGGTGTTTCAGTGAGCGCGGATGGTCAGCTATTTGCCAGCGTTTCTGAGGATGGGTCCGCGAAAGTGTTCGATGTCGTGAATTTTGGTACGCATCGTTCGCTTTGATTCGGCTAGCATCCAGCCATTGACCAGAAAAGACATGATCAACATGCTCAATCTTGGCTTCGTGCCACATGCGTGTTGTTGGGTGCATAGACGTGGTCAAGCTCAGGGATTGCTTGCAATGTGAGCCTTTCGTCGGATCCCTTCCATCGTGTCTTACTTTGTGGGTGCAGCTCAGAGCAAAACACAGGTTGTATCCGGATATATGACGGCAGAGGAGACGACAAGCCACTTATCTCGATCGATAAATTGCACCGTTTTCCTGTTCATCTGATGGCTGTGGGTTTTGTTCTATTGAATTCTGGTCAAACATTCAATATTTTTTTCAGTATAGCGACCGATATGATACGGTTATCTCGGCAGATGAAAATGGATTTGTCGAGTTTTGGCGTCCTATTGAACCTTTTGAACTGCCAAAAAACGTTCCTGGCATGTGGTCATTTAAGAGCTCGACCGACTTATATGAGTTCAAAAAGGTATGTCGACGCCCTATGGGGAATCTGCTTGATAGCTAATAATTTGTAGGCGAAATCAATACCCACCTGTATCACCCTCTCCCCCGATTCCAACTCGTTTGTAACATTCTCTCTGCCCGATCGGCAGGTCCGCATATTCTCATTTCTATCGGGAAAGCTAGCCCGGAAATACGATGAATCGCTCACTGCCATACAAGAGATGCAGCAAGCAGGTACGGCTGTATATAAGGTTGAGGACATGGAGTTTGGTCGGCGCCTCGCAGTGGAACGCGAGCTCGAGATACCTGGTCCAGACGGACGTATACCAGCGATGTGGAGCAACGTTATATGGGATGAGAGTGGAGCATTCATTATCTACCCCACCTTGCTTGGAATCAAAGGTTCGTGCCGATTTCCATCCACCACTCGTCATTGATCTTGGTCCAGTGGTGAACACGGTGACGAATCGCGTCGCTAGGTTATTGGGAAAGGACGAAGCCGTTCGATGGATGAACGTTTCCTTGTACCAAGGAGCACCTGCTAAGAAGGGATTGACAACACTGGCCATGGCTGCGTCTGCGAATCCCATACTAGCGAATAAAGGGACGCGTGATCCTACCCTCTTCTGTACAGGCTATAAGCGTCAGAGATTCTATCTCTTCACACGCTCAGAACCAGAGTGAGTAGGATTGATATTAGTCTCCAAACCAGATGACGGACAAACCTGCTCTTCAGGGACAGCAAACTCAATGACCGAGATGTGTTCAACGAAAAACCCACCCGCGAAGAACAGTCCATCGCAACTGCCACCACCGTTGGCAAGGGTGGGCCGTCCCCACTTGCCAACTCTGCTGTCATCCACACTTCAATGGGAGACATTCACATGCGGTTGTTTCCTGATCAAGCACCAAAGGCCGTCGAGAACTTTGTGGGCCACGCACGAAGTGGGTACTTCGAGGGTATCATATTCCATCGTGTCATACCCAAGTTTATGATACAAACGGGAGACCCGCTTGGGGATGGCACTGGCGGCGTGTCTATCTGGGGGGGAGAATTCGCGGATGAGTTTTCGGACGAGCTCAAGCATGATCGGTATGTTCGCGAGACGCCACGAAAGAGCCTTTCCCTAACAATATCCAGCCCGTATACCGTCAGCATGGCGAATGCAGGATTAAACACAAACGGTTCGCAGTTCTTTATTACCACGACTGCAACCCCATGGCTGGACAAGAAACATACGATATTTGGCCGCGTATATTCTGGCCTTGAAGTCGTTCACGCGATCGAGAACGTCAAGGTGAACAAGGTAGATAAGCCATTCGAAGACATCAAAATAATCAACGTGGATGTAGAATAGTCTTGGGATTGTACTCATAATGCTACTCTATCTTGGGTTTCAGTGTGATGGGTGACAAAACTGCGCATTCCTATTCGGCCTAGACGAGGGAGAAACTTGACCCGAAGCTTCTCGACCAGCGTACCTGGCGACAGCTCGGCGTGGTCGCTGACGAGGGCCTGTGGGCAGGAGAATTTTAATAATACATGTGCGCCCCCAGAATCGGGCGCGGAATCCAAGGCCGTCACCCCCTTGACAGAAACCGTGTACACGTCGAGCATCTCTCTTTGCAGGAACACCGTTTGCGCCGAAAATGCCGGAACGTACGCGACGGGGTAATCAATCAGTACCGCCGCGAAGGGGATCATGAGATCTTCGGTCAACGCATCAGACAAGGCGAGGGACAGAGAGGATTCCGTGACGGAAGGTCCCACGTCGCGGAGCGCCTGCTGAAGCCTCTCGGGAGGGTCTCTCGACTGTGACGCGATGAGGTACGGATGAGTGATGCACAAACGGCATTGTCGTCTCACAACGACCCTGCTTACCACCGATAAGTGCGTGTCTAGCGTCACAAAAATGCAATCGGTCTCGGGGGCGCCACCGGCATGGAGCACGGCAGCGAGTCTTTCTCGCAGGAGGGGTGTATGAACCAGGAAAGATTGGGTGGTGGGGGGGTGATGGCAAAGCATGACGTGACCGAAAACCGCGCTCTACCATCGCTGTGTGATCGGCAGGTATACGGCGACATGAATGAGCCGCACCTTTTCGCGAAGCGCCTTCAAGAGGCTTGTGAAAGCGTGGATCGGATTCGGCGGGTAGACGGCATCTGCCAGATAACCTGTGCTGTCGTTCGAGACACCGACATACCGTCACCGTCAATGGATGGTACGTGGCGGAGGTGTCCGATTCGTGGATCCGAATGCTCACCGAACGCCATGGGCAACCAGGCAGAGATCGGTGGCAAATTGAACGCGCTTGTTCCGAGAGAACTGCGCCAGCGCCTTTACGCGTCCGATTTCCTCCGACACCAGAGAGACCGATGCTCCGAACGTTGTCGGGGAGTAATTCATTTTTGTGTGCTCGTACGCAATGCTCCGAGCGTCGTGATGGCGGCGAATCGGCCAGGTTCCACGCCCAGCCCTGAGCAACAGGGTTCGTGGAAAACGCGCTTTTTGTTTGTTCTTTTGTCAAGACGACGAAGGGTGTCGGAGGAGAAACGGACGGCGAAGAAGAATCTCAACTGCGCTCTCACACTGAATCTCATATGAACTGCGCTTCGGCTGCGGACCCGTTCTAGACCGTAGATATCGCGTGTCAAGTCTAATGTCAAACGGAAAAGCTCGGCCGCCGCAGTATTCATGCACCGGGCGCTCTGTACTTGAGTCTCTCCAATTCCACCACGTCTTCGTCCGCCTTTTCGATCCATCCATGAGCCGCATAAACGACGTACGTCAACAACCCCGGGATACACCACCACATGGTCGTCTGCCATGTCCGGCCTGAATATATCGAAAGGAGCGGCCCTGCAGTAGACCATGCAAACGTTTCCAGGAAACCGATTGCTCGGATGACCTTGCCAGCGACGGCCACGTTCCAAGGGTGCACGATCAAGCTGAGGTTGACGTGTATGATGATGGCGATGTAGGCGAGGATACCGCTCGCGTCCAGCGGGGCGTTAGCTTGGCTGTTTGCGGAAGACGGAGGGAAGACCGCAAAGAGGGGGGTTGTTCGATCTGAGAATATATAGATGACATATCTGTGGTGGCCGTTGAAATGGCTCAAGGGCGAATGGCATGATGGGACGCACAGTACGAGTGACAGTCCGAGCATGAGCTGCAGAGCGATCCGATTCTGCTGGTTCGACGACACGTTTTGTTGCTTGATTCGATCTACGACCTCTGTCTGTTCTATTACAGCGAAGTCGGTAAGCGTACGTAGTGAAAGTGAGCGCACTGCGGGTACCTTGTTCATCGAGCACTGCTGTGCCAGCATTGTCGTGGTCCTCTGACCGGAAGACAAAAGGGTTGCGCTTTCGGATGGTCTGCATGGCTGACGGTCGTGGATTGCAAGTGGTTTCGATGTTTTCCACAACCCTAGCAGGTGTTGGAAAAGAGCATGCCCAGCGGTGGATGCGGTGGATGACCGATGCTGGAACGAGGGTTGATGTTGTTTACGTGTTATCGACCGCAATCGTGGTTGGATTATCACCATCCAGTGATATATCCGATCAACTTCACGAATAAACGTTCATGATGGCGACGGAAAGCCCCCTCGACATCGTACTAGGACAGTTCGACGATGCGCTGGAAGACAGCGCCGATCCGAGACAGGGTGGCCGTTACATCGACGATTCAGACGACCACCCTGAGCTGCTCGAGTGGTCAGATCCAAGCGACGAGGACGGCGACGATTTTGAAAACAACAGGGTAGAAGACGAAGACTGGGAAGTTGCAGAACGAGGCAGGTCCCCTTACTTTGATCAATCCCTCCCCTCTTTGACAAGCACACACGTCCAGATTTCACAAAACAGTACAATCGTCTCCGTCAACATGTCGCCGTCCGTAGCGGCAACGTCCAAGGTACTGCTTCGTCTATAAACCAAAAAGCGACCGTCGCTGCACTCCCAGCCCTCAACTACCCCCGCCATTCGACTACTCATGTCCACGCGAAAGACAAAGCCACCAACCAGCTGGCGGCCTTGTCCAAGTACTCCTCGCGGATTTCCAAGATCGATCAACCGTACACCCTCGGCGTCAGCGTCAATCGAAAAGGTCCTAGCTCATATGCGAACGCGAAAGACAAGTCAGATCGTGCGACGTCTGAACAGGTACTGGACCCCCACACCAGAATCATCCTGTTCAAGATGATCGGTCGTGGACTGATTCAGGAAGTAAACGGGTGCATCAGTACAGGAAAAGAGGTGTGTTGCACATCTTGTTCTGTTCCAGGTTGCCTGACGTTCGAGCAGGCCAGTGTATACCACGCACTCGCCCCGGACGCATCTCACTTGGCACTCAAAATCTACAAGACGTCTATCCTCGTCTTCAAAGATCGCGATCGTTATGTGACAGGTGAATACCGATTTCGAAGAGGTTACAGCAAGCACAACCCTCGCAAGATGGTACGCCTCTGGGCGGAAAAGGAAATGCGCAATCTCAAACGCCTCGTTACCGCTGGAATATATTGTCCAGAACCAGTAGAGGTTCGAGAAAACGTCCTCGTCATGAAATTTCTGGGCGATAAAGAAGGATGGTATGCGGTGGCTAACTACGCCTCACCATAAATCCATAACAACCTTTCAGGGCTTCACCACGGCTCAAGGATGCCAAGATACCAACGCCAGAGTATCCTTTGCTATACCAAGAATTAGTGCTCAACATGCGACGCATGTATCATTGCTGCAAGCTCGTGCACGCCGACCTCTCTGAGTACAATATCCTCTATCATAACACACATCTGTACATCATCGATGTCTCCCAGAGCGTCGAGCATGACCATCCACATGCATTTGATTTCCTTCGAAGCGACGTCAAGAATGTGGAAGAGTACTTTGGCCGCTTTGGTGTCAAGTGTCTCGGATTGCGACGGTGTTTCGAGTTCATCACCAAGGATCGGCTCGAAGAGAGCAGTGCACCTGGACACGACGACGAAACGCTGCAACGGTGGATCTCAGAGGCAGATGAGTCCACGGAGAACTTTACTCCGGGCCCTGCACAGATCGCCGCAGCAGGGATTACCGAACGCCAAACGGCCCACGAAGACAATGTATTCTTCCGGTCATACATTCCGCGAACACTCAATGAGGTCTACGATCCAGAACGCGATATCGAAGCCCTCAAAGGAGGGGAGGGCAAGAAGCTCATATATGCGGAGACTATTGGCTTGGTCGATCCGTTACCGGAGAGCGTCCAGGAGCATCACATACAGTTCGACGGGGACAAGTCGTCTGACAGCGGCGTCTCAGAGTCGGAGGGCACGAGCGATGACGCCGAACAAGAAACGGAAGGGTTGGAACGGAGAGCACCCCGAGGCCATCGGCACGAAGATCGGGAAGCCAAAAAGGTATGCGTTGCTGCCAAGCTGATCGCAACGACCGAGCGTCCTAACCTCATGCAGGAACGTAAGAAGGCTGTCAAGGCTGAAGCACGAGAAAAGCGGAAAAACAAGATGCCCAAAGCGGAAAAAAAGCGTAGGATAAAAAATTATCGTCCTTGACATACAACGACAGCCGTGTAAAGCGGCCACATGTGTTTCGTAGGTAGTACATACGGACCACCCCATACATTGTCGAGTTAGCGTTGGCTCCGAGTTTGCAAGCCACGCGTGCCTATGAGTCCGTTACGCAGCCATGGCTGGCATCTGTCACGGTTTTGACATATTTATATAATGTGCCCTTGGTCACTTTGAGAGGTGGGGCTTTCCATGCTTTCCTGCGTCGTTCCATTTCCGCGGGAGAAACATGGAGATCAATGGTATTTGACACCGCGTCGACGGAAATAGTATCGCCGTCTTCCACAAGAGCAATTGGCCCGCCGACCTGCGCTTCGGGCACGACGTGGCCGATGCAAAAACCGTGCGATCTGAATACACGCACGGATCAGATTCCCTCCATCACATATATCCTGATCCTTACCCTCCGCTAAAGCGGCCATCAGTCAGGCACGCAACGTCCTGGCCCAATCCCGCGCCCATGATTAAACTGGTAGGCTTGAGCATCTCCCGCATCCCAGGGCCACCTTTGGGACCGAGATATCGGAGGACGACGACGGTTTTCTCGCCCCGTCGGATAGAGCCCGCTTCGACAGCAGTGACGAACTCCTCCTCAGCGTCAAACGTCCGTGCCTTTCCGGTGAATTCCAACCCTTCCTTTCCCGTAATTTTTGCGACTGCGCCGCCCGGAGCTAGGTTGCCCCGCAATATCCTAGTAGCCCCCGTTTCGTAAGCAGATTTGACATACTGTGAGATGGTCTCACCGAATGTGTCCGGTCGCTTTGAGCGGGTTCTCATAGGGCCGAATGACGTCCTGGTTATTGGAGAGTTCCCCATATTTGTGAACCCAACGCTCAAGATTTTCTCCCAACGGTTTTCCCGTGACAGTCAGCGTATTTCCGTCGATGAGTTTGTACTTTAATAGGTAATGAAGGACCTCTGGATGCAATTCAGCGTTCTTTCCGGCGAGACAAAAGGATACATACTAGGTACGCCGCCAATTTTACTGAGGTCTTCCATCACATATTTACCGCTTGGTTTGAGATTAGCCAAGAATGGGGTAGCGTCTGAAATACGGGCGAAATCGTCGATGGAGAGAGTGATCCCGACGGAATGGGCAATCGCAATCAAGTGTAACACTGCGTTAGTAGAACCACCGAGTATCATCACCAGGGTCTAATTGTAACAGGATCTCTCAAGGCCAGTATCTTAACGACGTGTAAGCGAACAAGACCCACCATCGCGTTTTCAAAGGCGGTCTTTGTCATGATATCTCCGGGTAAAATATTTTTTTCGATCAGATTTCGCATAGCGATGCCGACAGATTTGCATTCTTTTATCTTGTCTGCGGACTCGGCGGGGAAGGACGATGACCCCGGTAACGTCATGCCGAGTGCCTCTGCGGCGCTGGCCATGGTGTTCGCTGTGTACATCTTCGGAACCTTAGTATCACTCATGAATGATCAATTGGATTGCTACCCACACCACCACAGGCGCCTGGCCCAGGACAAGCATGTCGCACAGTATTATAACGGTACGCCTCCGCCTCGGGGGTTTGTCCATCCTGTAGATACTTTCCATATGACTGGAAAGCAGAGATGATATCAAGCTGGGGCTGCCCCTCGCACGAGCCCGCGCGGATGGTACCTCCGTAGACCATCAAACCAGGCCGGTTCAGTCTCCCAACTATTCACGATGAGACCCGTGCAAACTGATAAAGAGATTACGCACGAGCCATGAGTACGCCGGGCATATTTTTATCGCACCCCGGAACGACGACCATACCATCAAGCCAATGACCGCCTGCGGCGGTTTCGACCTGGTCTGCAATCAGGTCTCTCGATTGTAGTGAATAGTTCATCGCCGCTGTGCCATTACTGATACCATCACTGACGCCGACTGTGCCAAATTGATATCCGATCATGTCGGAGGCGGTTATAGATGCCTTGATGACCTGTCCGAGCCCAAGCAAGTGTCTGTTACATCTGTTCGACGCGCGGATGAGTTTTGACTGGGATTAACTCGCGCTGTAATACTGCTCACGGATTGCCCTCGTACCTGCAGCAAGCGTTAGGAGTGACAGAAAATATGTTGATATGAGAGAACTACCAGACGCTACCGACGCCAACCATAGCCTTTTGGAAGTCGGCATCACTTTCCACGCCTTCCGTCGCGTACAGCATTGCCTGCGCAATGATTCGAGCAGGTGAGAGGCTAGGGACGCACGCTGAGCACAACTCACCTGACTGGCAGCTTGATCTTTTGGCTGAGTAACGACCCTGCTGTAGCGGTTCATGACTGGTTTTTCCTCGCATTTTGGACACGAGGAGAACGTCCTTGCAAGCCTGGCAGCGCGTCTGGAGGGGACATATCTGGACACAGCGGACGACAGCATAACGCGGAGCTCAATAACCTTGGCAGAAGCAAAAAAAAACAAGGTTGTGCTGAGTCAGCCGCAAACCCGAAATCTGTTCGTAAGTGCGCGTCCGTGCGTTGATATTTGAAAATTTGACCGTCCAGCTAACTTAGAGTCTGTTTATTTCAACGCATCTCATGTGCCAGCTATGTAGTGCTACTAGCGTGCCTTATTGATAGACTCTCAGAGGTGTCAATCAAACACAGCACGTCTAGATGTTTCGGGCACTATTCGTATGCGAAGTGGAAAGTAAGCATACATCCAACGGCGGTTCGAATCTGCCATACTTTTGTTGGTTGTATGGGGCGCACTGAATACTACTTCGAAGGATCGCCGGAGAAATGCCATTCGCAACCTGAAACCCAGCGAGTACTCAGTGCTTGTGCTTGGGACGAAATCTATGCTGTTACATGGGGCCTGGCAGCAGTCCCGGCCGCCTAAGCTCTAACGCTCGGGCCTACGGTTAATCAAATAAATCACTCGTGCCTTGCGGTCGGCATTTGAACACGTCCCAGGTTGACAACGGGCCATACCAATCGCATTTTGCCGCCTGATAAATAAACGGCTGGTTCGTGACATGGTTGGTAGGCATTGGGATAGTCAATAGGGGCAGCGGACGTCTGGCGAGGCCGAATCTTGTCAAGTTGTGCAGAGAAATAAGCTACAACGCGGGTACCAGAGTGCGGGATCAGCTTGGACATATTCGGAAGGTGTTGTCAGTGACAAAGACGCCGAGCCACCCCCTCGATCATTCCTGTCAATGTTTCACGTTTGTCATGCCACTCGCAGTCCACAAATTTCGAATGTTAGAAACCAGCACGAGTCCTAACCAAGTCTCAAAAACGCAATCTCACCGTAGTTTTCGCAGGTCCGACGAGTCGACACACCGATAACTGCAAGTGGATGCCCCAGTCAACAGCGATGGGTGGCATTGGAGTTAGGGGAAGAGAGGGGGACAGAGCTCGAATGCGATCGGTTTAAATTTCAAAATGCTGCAGACGAGAGCTGCCAGGCATTCGCGGGCTGTCGACCCTCCCGAATACCGACGACAATAGAAGGAAACGAAAAAGTCTAGGATTTGTGGCAATGTACGGATGCAAACAATCTTTCCGTCCTTGATCCTTCCGTCTTTTTTTTTTTTATCGTTTCCGCGTCCATCTGCTCTGCTAGTCCGGTTTTTCAGGACGTTGCCCCCCACGCATCTCGACAGCGTGATCACTTTTTCGCAGAGATCACGCTGAAGCGAATGGCCTGTGGACGTCTCGAGCTGCACCACGTTGTATGTTCCGACGAAAAAGTAACTCACGTACCCGATCTCCGCTCAGATACACGATACGCGAAGTCCATCCGACGCTTTCATGTGCAAACTGCCACCCACCCATCGTGCAACATCAAGTATGGACGATCGGGAAGAGAGCGAGGATAAAGAGGGAGGGCCCTCGTGGCAGGCACACGGATCAGCGGAGACGTCGCATTTGGAAGAGAGAAGGAGAAGCAAAGACGAAGGGGCTCATAGCGCTTACGAGATCCCCCTGCTCACTCGTGCATTTGAGTGGCCGTCGCCGGAAGGAGATGAACCCGCCCCGAGACTGCAACCGCGATTCACCCCTGACCCAGTGCCACCGCTTACGCCGGTCATTGACCCAGCTCGGGGGATGGGGTCTGCAACATCGCACTATGGTGAGCGAGCAGAGATGTTGATGGGAACGCGGTCTGATGCTGGCGCAGGGACACGACTGCTTCGGCCACCGCCGTACGAGGACTCACAATACGGGCGACACCGGTCTGCACCATTGTATGGATCGGACGATTGGGACAGACGGTTATCGTTTGGACGGTTGCCTCCTCCGGGGACACAGCGGGAGGGCTCGTCATCTCGGGTTGTACTGCCTCCGGTGAGCCATCTGCTTGGAGAACTGGGGATGCTAGACGAGTATGAACGAGGTCCGGTGCTGCCTCGACTGCGTCTTCCGGACGGGGCGGGTATGGGAGGCGCGCCGAGAATGGGGGAAGAGGAGGGAGAGCGGAGAGGGGAGAGGGAGGAACGGGAAAAGAGGGGACGGGTGGAGATGGGAGAAGAAAAGAGGCCGGGCGTCCGGAAGATCTACGTTGCATGTGACTTCTGCCGAGGTGAGTGGCGGACGGTGTGATCAATCTGCAAACTTAAAAAGAGCGCAGGCCGTAAACTGCGGTGCGACGGTGGGCGGCCGCGCTGTTCGAACTGCGAGACACGGTCGCTGTCGTGCAGGTACCAGGAGCACCCGCGACGACGAGGGCCGGGGAAGGCGCCAAAGGGATCGCGGGGGAAGAAAGGGAGGAGGAGGGGGGATCCGGACGTGGCCGGGCCATCGGGAATGCCATAAAAGGAAGGGACAGTCTAGATCGCCAAAGAAAATATAATTATATAATTATATATAATGTATACTTCCGCGGTAGTGGAAATAATTCACGGAGTGTTCCGATTGGCTCGGTATTTGACGCTCGGCTCCGTTGAAGGTCCCTCTTTTATCATCCCCGCGCCAGCCTCGCCTCGCGGGCAACCCTCGCTCTGTCTCCCCCGAACGGACCCAAATCTTCCCCCTCGAACCTGCACGCAATGGCGCTCGCAGTCGACAACGGCGATCCACACAACACCGAACGCATCCTCCATCGTGCTCAGCAGGTCCGCCCCTCTACCCCCGTCCTTCACACAACCCGCTACTCCCCAAACGGCATGCACCCCGGAACAGCGCACAACCCCACGAACGATCCCAACCTCAGAGGCTACTCTCTCATGGTCGCAGGTCAGCGCACCGGAAAGACTTCCTTTCTCCGCCTCCTTCTCGACACCAGCGACATCTCTCACACCGCCAGCAAGGACCAGCTCGCCTCCGTCGCCAAGTTCGTCCAGGGCTGTAGCGGCCACACCTCCCACATTCGCTCCGCTTCCATCAATATCGACCTCTCCCTAGATCAATGCTCCCCCCCTCTCGTTCTCGCCCTCACTCTCATCGACACGCCCTCCCTCGACTATTCCGACGAGCATGCTGCCGAGCGGACCATCCAGGAAATCATCCGTCAGGTCGACTCCAGATTCGCAGACGCCATCGACGACGTCAGTCCTCCCTTCCTTCTCTCGTACACCCCCTCTCATCCCTCCCTCCAGGACTGGAAGGCGCAGACAGGGGACCACAACATCCACCTGTGCGTTCCATATTCACGGGCGCTTAAGCCCCGTATCGCCGCCCAGCTGACCCACCATCCAGGTGTATATACTTTTTGGATCCCGACACCATCGTCCCTCCTTCCGTCCCTGGTCCTCCCGCCCCCCTCGTCTCCAGGGCTCGCACCAACAGCTTCTCCCATACCGACCCCGAGCCTGTCATCCTCGAACCTCCCGTCACCACCAATCCCATCTTGTGCCGTCCGACTCTTCCCCCCGTGGAAATAAACACAATAAGACGTCTGTCTGCCCGCGTCAACGTGCTCCCCGTCATAGCATGCGCGGACACGTTGACAAACGACCGTCTGACAGCTGTTAAGATGGCCGTACGCCGAGATCTCGCGGAAGCCGGCATTGGCTTTGGGATCTTCGATATGGACACGCACCCGCAGTATCAGCACCGTAAAGACGTGCCCGAGTCTGGCCTCCCCGCTAAAAGTGAAATGGTCAATGGTTATGGTAACCATACCACCAGGTCTTCTCCCGGTCAGCCGTCTCCTCCAACCTCGCCCGCAACCCCTTCTTTCTTGCGTCTTCCTTATGCACTCATATCTCCCGAAATATATTCACATAGCGACGGTGTCACCCGCCTCCCCCTCTCCCGCCATGAATTAGTCCAACAGTACACCCCCTCAGCTCATCAATTATGCTCTTCCAAGCTCCCCCGTGGCAAGTTCATGCGAAGCTACCGGTGGGGCTCCATGGATGTACTCGACCCCAGTCAGTGTGACTTTCTGCCGTTACGATCTGCCATCTTCCACCACATGGAGGTCAGTAACGCCGACGATCGCTTCCGTTGTCAAAATTGATGACGCCGTGATGAATAGACGTTGCAGAAATACACTCGGGAGTACCTTTTCGACAAATTCAGGAACGAGTATCTCATCCAACACCACTCGGCTAATCACCCTCTACACGCACACCAAATACAGCAGAACATGCTTCCACGCACGCAACCCGCTGGTTTGTCTCACACACCACGTCCCATTCTGAGTATCGAGACGTGTGGACACGGGGCTGTTCGACACCCTTCTTTGTCTATTCCCCGTGATGTTCCGCCAGGGGCTGATGCGCGTGCCATGCCTATTTCGAGGTCCATGGGCGACGGTCCGGTAATTCCTCCCAATCATATCAAGCCCACTGGCAGTAAGCCCCATTTACACCTTGTCCGACATGGCGCACCTAAGCACACTCCTCAGGGTCTGCGAAACAACGGACAAAGAAGATCACTGTCGCTTGTAATTTTTGCCGTTGTACGTCGGAGAAGCTCTTCGGAAGGGTCATCGTGACTGAACCGATCGCATCACAGCTCGTAAACTCAAATGCGACGGTGGCCGCCCCGCTTGCGGTCAGTGTGTCAAGCGGTCTAACCCTTGTGATTATATGCCGCAGACCAGCAAGCGGCGTAACTCGCACAGGCGAAAGGAAGATGAAAGCGAGTCTGAAGGCAGCGCGGAAGAGAGATCGGTGGATGAGAACGATCCGTCGGCCTCTCCCGAAATGCCCTCCCAACCGTCGTCGCGGAGGGGCTCCAACGTTGAGAAGCGTCCGGTTCTAGAGGGCTTCTCGCACGCTGTGGCAGGGCCGTCCGAGCCTCGGGACCCCCTCCCGTCCATCACGCCGGTCGTCCGGCCTAAACATGCCCCTTCTGGGCCGCCACCTTCCGACGGACGTCCCCTATTCAAAGATAACGAACTGCCGCATATCGCCACCCTTGCCCTTCCTGAAAGTTCTCCGGCGGCGGCAATGACTGCCCCCCCGCTACCGCCTATCAGACCTGCGTCAGAGCAACAAGCAGCTCAAAGAAAGCGTGCATCTACCGTGCCGGGAAGGACCCCCCGCCAAACTACGAGCGCGGGGCCCAAAGTAGTCGCGTGTAACTTTTGCCGAGGTAAAATGCCCCGCTGTGTTACTTGCTGGTGCTCGCGCTGACCTTTATCTTCCAGCGCGCAAAACTAAGTGTGATGGCGCCCACCCAGCGTGTTCGAGTTGTGCGCGACGTTCACTCCCGTGCAACTACAACCACGATAGCCATAACAACGGAGCGAACAAAAAGGGCGCTCGACGTGCCTCTCTCTCATCAAAAGTCCCACCAAGCATCGGGCCACCTTCAGTACACTCTCCACCCGCCCACTCGCCTCCGTCTTCCACCGTCGTTGGCGACGCACGTTATCAGAACGGTACCACTTTGGAGGACACAACCGGAGAATCCATGGATTCTGACCTGAAAAGAAAAATTGACGACATCGAGCCTTCCCCGATCCAAAAGAGAATGAGGGTGGAGGAATCCACCGGCCATATTATACCATGAAAGACCATCGTACCCCGTATTTCTGGAGGTTCTGACTACCCGCGAGTCTTACAGCCCCCGTACATCCCATGTCACATCTTCCATCCAGGTATGGACTCTAGAAGCATTGATTCGTTCATGCTCGCCCCGTGGAAGCTTGCTCCCACATCACTCGGAAGCCATCGAATCGTCGTTTTGGGTTACCTCGTTTTCTCGCAGTGGACTGTCTTGTATTGTACCTTTCTGTCTCAAGTTCTCCAGCGACTCATCTTTTCATTCACTGTCTTTGTTTAACTTTCAAACCACAGCTATCGGCATCTTCTGTATGTATGTTTGGAAAATGAAGTTTGCAAGACAAGGAGAGATGTAACAATATTGAATGAAAAAGGGTCGCTCGTTGCCATGCCGGAGGAGTGTGTACCTTAATTTTGGACGTGACGAACGAGCGCGTTCCTTTCCACTAACGTTGGACGGCCTTTTACTACGAAGAATACTGCAGCATCTCTCCCCTTCCTACCCGGCTGGTAGCGGTCGTTCTTTACTCGTTTCTCTGTTCAATCATTCTACACTCGTTCTTGTTCATTTTGTATACCAACTCGCGGAGGTGGCCATGTTTTCGTTCCGGAAGCGACCCAGAGCCAACAGCGCAGGCAGTACTGGCCCCCTCAGAACCTCGCCGTCTTTGCCAGAGCTCAATCCCCAAGGCATTCCGTGGCCAGAAAACCTATTGGACGTTTCAGTCTTGCGCGAAACACCAGCAATACCAGAGCCACAGCCATATCAAGGTGCAATCAAAAACTCCCTCGACCATGGCCCCACTCCTTTCCATAAACCATCTCGGTTGCACTCAGGTCAGCCATCCGAGACTCCAAATGGGAAACCCAGCAAAATTTCTTCTTTGTATCCTTCGCCTCATCCCCCTTCCGCGTTCGAAAACTGGCGAAGTCCATCGAGTGCCGGCACTTTGACGACTCGTCGAACTCAACGCAGGACCCGCGCTCCGCCAGCATTCAACCTCATGGTCTGTTTCTATTCACCTTACTTTCTGGTTGCTTGCTCAAACATGTATGTCAGGTTGTCGGCGCTCGTGGCACCGGCAAAACATCACTTTTGCGCCTCTTACTTGACACTGCCGATGTCTCTCCCATCGCAACCGGAGACCAACGTGCTTCTCTGAACCGATTTTTGAAAGGCGGGCTGAAACACACCGAGACGATCGACAGTGCTTGCATCGAAATATGCGAATCCCGGTATGATCGGGTGCTTTTGACGGTCATTGATACGCCGGGCCTCGAATTTGCTTCGGGAAAGGAATTGACTGTCGAACGTCAAGTCACCAACATCATCAAGTTCATCGAAGAACAATTCGGTGCTACCATGAATGAGGTTCGTGTTGAACGGTGCTGGCGACTCTCGACTAAATCTCTGCAGGAATCCAAAGTGGTCAGGCAGAGCAGAGGGGACCAACATGTGCACCTGTAAGAGGAACTCGGTTGCCTACTTCGAGCGTGCTTGTCTGATTATTCCTAGATGCATCTTCATGATTGACCCCACCTCGACGAGGCGCGTCAGTCGCGTACACTCGGGACACGAAAGGACGGCCTCGGAAACGACAGTTCGTCTATCTCCGACCGTCGATCTGCCTGACGAGTATTCCGATGATGTTATGATGTCACCCGCTGAATTGCGCGTGATCAGCCGCCTCGCGGGCCGTGTCAATGTTCTTCCGGTTATTGCCAAAGCGGATTCTCTCACAGACGAGAGCCTATCCGCAGTGAAGGCGGCTGTGCGTAAAGGGTTGCAACAGGCCGGTCTGGACTTTGGCGTTTTTTCCTCTCAGAAGCCACCGTTCAAAGAAGTGCTCCACCCGCAGTCACGCTCTCAAGAAGAGGTTACGAATGGTTTGCACAACGGAGTCGATGGCACGGATCATCACGTCGAGAATGGCGAGCCCAACGGCGATAATGACATTGAGGGAGAGAGAATGTCGCGCACTGTGATCACCCTGAAAGGGGCCCGGGCCTCCCGCTCCCGCTCCCGATCACGTCGGGACCTCTCGTCTATCGCATTGGACGAAAGGGAGCCCCAATACCCTGATGAGACCGACGAAGAGACCGTGGCGAACGTCCGATTCTCGGCCCAGACTGTAACAAAGATTAATCTCGACACCTTACTCCCATTCGCCCTTATCGCTCCAGAGCCTCTGCGGTCCCCACCGCCCCATCGGCTAGGGTTCACGAACGCCGATTCAAATCTTGGCCGTGAAGACTCGGAGGGAACGCCGAGCCCAGACAACTCTGTGATATCTCGCAAATCAGGCCTGTCCAAGGTTCCGTCCGAAACTCTCAGAGGCGTGTTCACGAGGAAGTTCCGATGGGGGACTGTTGACGTACTAAACCCTGAACACTGCGACTTCGCAGCGCTTCGAACGGCCATCCTACTAACGCACATGAAGGTCCGTTTACACTGTTTACGTGGCAGTCTTACCGTTCGAGGACATGATGCTGATGTGCTTGATCGATATGGTAGGTTCTCAAAGTCCATACGCGAGAAGTTCTGTATGAGAAATATAGGACCGAGAAGCTTCTCGCGAAACGTGCCACACGATCCATAGGTCCAGAGGAAACGAAACGTCTCCTTGAAGGTGAGTTTTGCTCCGTGCCCTCCTGGTGGGAAGTGCGTGTTGATGCACCCACCCCAGATCTCGGATTGTAACATATATTTAGTACTACCTGCCAAAGTGTCTGTGATTCTTGCTTTCTTTTTTCGTTTCTTTTTCTTTCTTCCGTGTATGCCCTGCCACTTCGCAGTTTTGATTCGATGGCTTACCTTCGATTACACCTCTATGAGCGCCGACTGGCCTAGTGAGGACCCTCACTCTTCTTGGTTTACTTATGTGCGTTGGATTGCATACCAAACAGCGCCCTTGTAGCACGTTCGTTTGATGTCTGTTTTGCTTCTCGAATCCCATTCAGGAAGTCTAGCTTCACAAGAACCACAAGTACAAAGCATGAGGAAAACGTCTACCACGTCTTATTCACAGTTGCCAGCCAGCCGGTCAATCTCTTCCTCAGTCATCCCATCTAAACGACGCAGGAGGTAATCGACCTAGGATGGGGTTAGTGGATCGTGATGCGAGATCCGACGCGGCTGTTATCAGCATACCTCGACTTCTTTTGTCAAAGGAATAATATAATGTTCGTACAGCTCCACGACCCCGTCTACGTCTATCTTGGCAGTGCCATTCATATGGCTACCCGCGATGGCATCGCCCTCCGGATTGAACTCTTGTGCATAAGTGGATGCCTTTTTGCGTAGACGCAAGAGCAGCTTGCGTTCCACCTCCGGTTTCGTTATCAGCGCCTCAAGGGCTTGCCTGTTCGGCTTGAGGATATGGGGAATAAATGCGGCAGGGTCAGCAGCGAATTTGGATTCCGACACGAATTTCCCTAGGGAAGAGAGATAAGCGTGTCAGTCGCGCAGTCTTGTTCGGGACGGGGATGATTGCGTTACCGTAATGAACGCGCTTGCTGATGGCTTGGAGAACCTCTACGTCGATGGTGGCAGCACTGCCATAGTTGCCATCGTCTTCGTATTCGTCATCGCCGACGATGCCGCTCGAACGCTTGCAGGCAGAGAGGGCCAGAGTGGCGCGATTCGTGATACGTGGGACGATGGTGCGCGTGTAAAAGGAGAGTATGGGGGCGCTGGCGTTGATATCGTTTGGGTATAGGATCCTGGGGAGGTCGAGCGGTTTCAGAACGGGCGGAGGAAGATCGCTCGTGAACGGGTATTCGTCAGGGCTATTCGAAACGTCATGGGTACCGTCGAGAAGACAACAGCAAACGGCCGTACCTAGTGTATCTGCGTGCCTTGGCTGCAGGGAAGGCAAAGTAAGCAGGAAAGCTATGTTTAGCGTCTGCAACGGACCGTGGAAGGTTTCGATCTCTTTCAAAAACCACTCCAGCCAGCTACCGCCGAAGCCGAGCTCCTTCAGTTCGGGAAATGCACCACGGGCGTACATCCGGGGGTTGTGGGCGAATTGGGCGCGCTCGATGAGATCGAAAATGATGGTATCTTCGAGGCGAACGAGGACCGATCGAATACGTTCTAGGGAGAGCGGGTCCTGCTCTAGCATAAAGTTCTGGGACAGCATGTCGGGTGCGTTGGGGGGAGGTCGCGGATGGGAGACGGCAGGGAGATGGTGGAGGTGAGGCAGTTAAGAGAAAGATTTATATGGCGGTGCGGGTCTATGCTAATAGAGATGGGGATGCTTACAGAAAAATTACATAGCTGGTGACGCTGAACCGATTTCGAAGACGGCGCGGTCGCAATGGCAATTCCGAAATGGCTTAGCAGTGACTGCAACGTACCTCGTCGGATATCATCAACAGCCGAACAGTGGAGGTTAATCGGTTCATCCTCATTTGCTCTTTGCACTGCTGCATACTACCAACTTGAGCCCCAGCGCATCACTCAGAAATCAACTAAAATGATCGGCAATGACCAGAAACTGGGGCGTCGATTGCGGTGATCGACTTTCTCTCACATCCTAAATATTTTTCGCCGAACACTCGGGCTATTTGTAGATCCATAATCCAGTCGTTTTGGTTGGACGGTCGGTTGAAGCTGGCCTCCTCCCTAAAATATCACTCCAATAGGCCTCCGAGGATTGCATCTCTAACTATACGTGGATAGCGACAGAACAGTATCGGAATCTGTCGGCTGAATGGGCTCGTCACTGTGGAAATAGCCTGAGGATGCTGGTCTGACTATGCGTTTGTGATCACTCAGCGCGGAGCTGATGCCAAACATAGCCGACACATGCAATCATAGGTCCCGTAGGGTATCAAGTTTCAGCTTGACGGCCACCCGAGAAGCAAGGCAAACTGACGGGCACATCATGCAATCTGTCCCATTTCCGGGTGGAAAGAATGCTACCACAACCCGTCGACCGAATAATTGGCAGGACACGCGAAACGGGCACGTAGTCCGCCTGTGGAAAATGCCTCAGACAAACCGGCAACCGGAGATTCATACTTGCACCTCTGCTGCACGGTTCAGCGGATGTAACAGCACGCCACTTAATTGCCGGGGCTTGGAACGAATGTAAGATAAGATAAGGTTGGCGAAGCCTGCTAAGCCTCATGGTCAATATAATTTACCTCAGGTCGAAACCGGAGGTTGCTGGGCATCGGATCAGTGCTAAGAAAACGCAGCACCCTATACCGCTCCCACGCTGTCTTGTCTATTCCCTTTGACGATCCAACTGTTCAAAATGACAATCGGAGTCGTGCTGGACGGGGAGACTCGGACACCCCGAAAAGTGGCTGATCGCTCCAATTCGGTGCCAAATAGGGACGAGGCATGAGCTCATATAAGAACCCGACAGTGTATCGAAGGAACCTAGTTTCCAAACATCATGGCTCCTCCTGCGGCGACGCTCCCCAACGTCGACATTTACCCCATAAATCTCGCCAAAAAGAATGACTTTACCGTAGATAATGCCCAATATGACGTCTGCGAGGACTATGAAGGAAACTACCGGTTCGCCCCCATCGAGGAGGCTCAAGTTTCGAGGGCGATGATCAAACGGTCAGAAATCTTTGTCTCATATAAAATAAACAGCTTACTCATTTGCCTTCAGTTACTTCGACATGATGTACGAACGAGCTATCTCGGACGTGGTCATCGTTGGAGCTGGAAGTGCTGGCTTGTCCTGTGCTTATCACCTTGCTACAACCCGACCGGACATCAAGATCACCATCCTGGAAGCTAACGTCGCCCCGGGTGGTGGTGCTTGGCTTGGGGGCCAGTTGATGACACCAATGGTGAATGTCCTTTTTTTTTTTCGAAACGATCCCAATCCCCGACCCCTAATCACTCAATACTTACAGGTCGTTCGCAAACCGGCGGATAGATTCTTGCGGGAAATCGGAGTCCCGTACGAAGACGAGGGTCCCTTTGTGGTTGTCAAACATGCTGCCCTCTTTACATCTACCGTCTTGTCTCGGGTCTTGGCTCTTCCAAATGTTGTCATGATGAACGCCACCGCGGTGGAAGATCTGATCATCCGCACGGACTTCCAAGGTCGCCAGCGCATCTCGGGCGTCGTCACCAACTGGACGCTCGTCGCGCTTAACCACGACACGCAGTCCTGCATGGACCCAAACACGATCACGACACCCATCGTGATCTCTGCGACCGGCCATGATGGTCCCATGGGCGCGTTCTCGGCCAAGAGATTGGTCAGTGCAGGTTTGCTGAAAGAGCTTGGTAACATGAGAGGCTTGGACATGAATCGCGCAGAGCCCGCAATTGTGAACGGCACGCGCGAGGTAACGCCCGGCCTTATTATGACAGGTAAGTCCCATCGTCAGGTTCAGGAACTCACCTCAGGCTTGACCCCTGTCTCTAGGAATGGAATTGTCGGAACATGACGGCTCGAACCGTATGGGACCTACCTTTGGAGCGATGATGGCGAGTGGTATCAAAGCGGCGAAGGAGGCGATCAAGATTCTGGATTCTGTGCAGATTGTCGATGGCAAAGTCGTTGGGATTCACTGAGAAGCTTGAACTATCGTGTACTAGTAGATGAATCCGCGTGCTGATATGAGTTATGTAAAGGAAGTAGTACTCAATTGACCGTGACTTCGAGTTGGAGTCCATTCAAGTTGTCTCTGTCACTCTTCCAAGCTCCATGTCGTCGTTCTCAGAGGATCCAAGAGAAAAAGCACGCGCTCTGATTCAAGTCAAAGATGGAATCGAGACAGAGATCGGTCTCCAGCTCTCCATACTGAGAGCAAACAACTGCGATATGACGACCCCTTTGGTTGATGCTGAAGGCTTTCCGCGCGCTGACTTGGATATCTATGCGATTCGTTCTGCTCGAGCTCGCACTATCGCGCTGAGAAACGATCTCAAGTCTATCATGGACGAGATCGAAAAGGCGCTGCAAAAAATATATGATCCGTCCCTCGTAGCACCACCCCCGGACTCAGCTGCTTCCGAAGTGCCGTCAGCATCGAGTACGAATATAGGCAAAAGCTTGTTGCCCTTTGCCAAAGTGGACGGTGTCGCACCTGAAAGTCCTGCTGCTCAGGCGGTACGATCATCAGCACCCGAGGTTCCTTGCGAACTAACACTGTCGGAATAGGGGCTTCGTCGTGAAGACCTGATCATCAAATTTGGTCATCTCACGTCTGCCTCGTTCTCATCGTCCTCTCTGGAGCCGTTGGCGGACCTCGTTAACCAGAGTGAAAACGTGCGCTCAATCCGTTTTCTTGCAATCACTGATACTGAGGAGACGCGTCCTGAGTTATAGTGCGAATTGCTTGTCTGGGTGCTTCGCGATGGACAGGAACTGTCATTGAAATTTACTCCTCGAAAAGGTTGGGGAGGTCGAGGGTCACTTGGGTGCGGATTATTTCGACCATGACGGAGTTACTTGCTGAGTTGCATACAAGCTGCCACATAGTTCCCTACACCGCATCATCATTCTGAAGAGTCAACTTGGATGTGGTACGGTAACCATGTCGCAGGAGCAGCCTCATGATAGTAATATGATGAGTAACGTATAAAATCCTAGTAACTTCATTATTGTATGTAAAGTGGAGTTCAGTTGGCAGTGTTTCGCTGTGGGCCTGCCGCCTATTCCGGTGAATACCATTACATGCTGATGCTGGTCCAAACGAACGAGTCACCCATCTTAGGGGGTGTTTTCGACGCACCTGTTGCGTTAACGTTTTGAGTGATTGGTCTATTGATAAGGACATTCATCTAGCATAAGACAAGAACAGCGGACTCCAGGACTTTACATTGTATGTTGATGCCCAGGCCCGAGCTGGTTTTGCTGCTGACACTGTTTTGCCTCTACCCTCAAAGGTAGAAATCTGCACGGGTGAACCTACGGGCGCCATGACGGCAACCCATACCCAATCCGTCCAAACTATGGGGGTGCCCACACGTTACGTGAACCCATGTGGACAATGCGACAGCGTGTTGCATCGTTATCGTGTCCCGCCACCATCATGAGCCGGCGATGGGGTAGCATCAAAGGGGGAGACGAGGTGAAGGGGAGATGAGACGAGACGAGCACCACGCGTGTCGTGTCGTGTCGTGTCTCGTGCGAACCGGCGGCATCGAGACGAAGGGACAAAGGGCGAGGACGAGGGGTGAAGGTGAGAAGGGCAAGGCATAGGAGGGTGAAGAGAGGAGGGAAAGTTGTCACGTAAACGAATGCGTCTCGCCGTCGTCCGTCGTGGCCGAGTCGCCGCCAGGTCGCCAGAGAGAGAGAGGAGGGGGAGTCGTCACGCTGACGAAGGGGCCATCGCTGTCGCCAAGTCATCGCGAAGTGAACAGCACAGAGGACGATGGTAGGCGGATGAGGTGCAGCACGACGATTCGACAGCATGCGCCGCGGTCATCGTATCCAGGTGGGGCGAAGTATAGGACAGCTGGCGTTGAACGCGACGTATCGTCGCGGTTGTCGTCGCGAACGGGTGAACATTTGAACGAGAGGCAATGCGACACATTCTCGTCGTCTTCATGTATCCGTTGGTTTGTTGTCCGATGGGGTGTGCCGGTACAATACTAGTCGCGGGCAGGCCGTCAGGTGTCAAACCTACGAGGTACTATTATCTACAGCTTAGAGCCATACACAAGCCTGCGGTTCGTCAAAAGACGCTCTGCATTGCGTGCTGTCTTGATGCCGACCACACCCTGGTATGCAGACAATAAACCACCTTCGTTCACCCAACACACAAACACTTCTGCGTCTGCTTCCCAGTTTAACATGTCCGTGTTGTGTGCCCACACTGCATGTTCGAGAAGCATCATTGCTGATGCTGCATAGCCCACCAACATCAGACCAGGCCGGGCTAGGAGAGGGGATATTCTCGTAGGGTGGCTGTAGATGTCGTGTATCAGTTCAAGGACAGCCTTGAGGTTTTCTAGTGATGCTCGCACTCTGTCCACCAGCGCTGGTGGACAGGAATCAACTATTCTTGTTCCCCACTTAATATCTTCGTAAGTCCTTGTTTCAATGTGACAGAAAACCAAAAGTAAGCTCACATTTCTGAACGCCATAAACGTGGTCGGGTCATTGGTTGCACTTCGCATGAGATCCAATGCGAGTACCGAGGTCGTACCTTCCCAGATCTTTTCCACCAGCGAGTCACGGATAGATCTGTCCAAGCGACGTCAAAGCCAGCGTGTAGTCGCGACAAAGATCTTCACCTGCCGATACCCACTTCTTCCATGTACCCCATTCCGCCCAGAGTCGTCATGCACTCTTCCATGGCGGAAACTGCCTTCTCGGCGGTAAACGCTTTGACAACAGCCGTAAAAACCCTCAACAACGACTCATCCTCCTTGCTCGCGACATGAGCCTCCACTTTCCCCATGAATAAAATCGTCCCAAAGACGAAGTGGGTCAGGGCACGGTAGACGAGACCGACGGACGCCAACTGCGCTACATGTATTGCGTTCTCCTCAAGGAGCTGCTTGCCACCCGAGACTCTCCTGACCTTGGAATAGGCGATCGCAATTTCGAGACACTTGCGCAGGTGACCCGTCCCAGAAATCGCACTGTGGACACGGGTGATGTAGAGCACGGGAAGGATATTCTTGACACCATGATTAAGAGACCCGAGGAGGTATGCGGTGGTTGATTTCAAAGTGAGCTCGGCGGTCGGTACCATGTGCGTCCCGATCTTGTTCTTTAGTCTGTGCATGTAGATGCCATTGCTCGTTGAAGACGGGTAAGGTTCACCAACAGGCGGGACGAGCGGCATGCGAAGGGGAATCAAAAACAGGGAGAGCGAACGTGATCCGTCTTGAATGTCCCCTGTGCGCGCTAGTGCAACGGCTACGTCGCTGTCCGTAGCACTCGAGAACCATTTGAATCCGTCTAGCTGGTATGCTGGCCACATCCGATGCCCAGAATGTTCGGTTGGAGTGGCAATGGTTTCGGTCAACGACACGTCTGAGCCGCCAGGCCTCTAAAGATCGCGTGAGACACGACATCGAAAGGAAGCACTTATATACATGCCTCGGTCATCCATTGTCCTGATGTGAAGGCAAAGGACGAATCGCGACTATTGATTAATGAGACGGCGGTGTCAAACCTGATCAAGTCGTAACATACCTTATGAGCCGAGGAAATATTCTGGACCGCATCTCTGGAGTACCAACAAGCTCGAGGACTGGTTCAAACGATACGTATTTCAATCCATCAACGACACCAACTGGAGATTTAACTCACCCCTAGCACACCCATCCGTCATAGATATCGGACATCCAACCTAAAAACACCCGATCGTGAATCCCACTGACCTTGAGGACGTAGGGAGACCGACTCGACTCACCACGTGGGAGTCCCCGACGAGTATGTGCAACTTGGCGAATCCATATATCCTGCTAAACTCACCATACTTGCGCTCGTAAAAAATGCCAGGGATACCTTCTTTGAAGAAGACGCCTTTTAGTTCCTTCCACGCTTCCGATGTGTGGAGTTGGTCGATCCGTTGACCCCAGTGATTGTACTGCGTCAGGTGCGGAGGCGTGGTACGTTCGCTAATAGCGCGCACACCTTGAGCAAAGAGATTCAGGACTCGGCCCCGAATAATGTAGAAAACCCACTCACTGGTGATGGCGTCTGCACCCAAACACACGAGATCAGGTTCGATCTCGTGTAGGATCCTAGATATTGATTAGTGGAGACATGGTCATTGATGCGCGAGGCGCACTTTGAAGGCAAAAGCTTCTTCAACAAGTCGGGCATCACTGGGTCACTGAGGTACGCATTTCGCTCAGTGAAATGAGTCTAGTGGGACTCAGAACACGACCACACTGCAGACTGACGACTCACCAGTTGATATCCGTCTTCTACTCGCATGACACCTCACGCAAGTCGGTCTTGTTGGGAGGTGGGAACTTCCATAGCACAGGGGGCCGTATACGATAGTAGCGCTGAACCGTGGGTCCAAGCTGCAAACTATAGCCTTGGTCACATGGCTCCGATTGATTATTTGTGTATGTCACATAAAAAATTTCTTCCAAACTCAGTACTGTCCTTGTAGATGACACTTTGGGTAACGAATGCACGTTCGTCAGTGATATAGGTAGGATGCCGCAGTGCATCGTCAATGGATATCCATGGTCAGGAATAGTTTGTTACTCTACACCAAAGCCTTCCGTTTCCCTGTTTGAAAAATAAGTAACGCATCCCGCGCAGAGAAGATTCGACGAACTCGATAGCATATGTTAGTTTCCTCTCCAAACTCTCGTAATCTTCGTAAGGTGGCAACTCGATTCTATTGAAGCACGTGTGGCTCCGAGGTAATTGTGATGGATCACCAGACTTGTCGATGGTAAACCGTCTTGGCCCATCCGACCCTTGAAGGTCCTTGAAACCATTGACAGGAACTCGCGATGTCCCCGTTGCGAACTGTAACAGGCGAGCCTTGCGCTCCGTCGGCCAACTCCGGATGCATTGCCAGAACCATTCGATGACCTGGTCCGTCTTCTCGTAGCCGCGATAGTCGGTATATGAAATCCAGTCATCCCTACGGCCGGTCAGATCAGACAACGTACCAAAGAAGAAACCTACGTGTCAATCTCGGACATGCCACCGATCAACAGCTCTAACTCTCGCTCATCAAACACATCGATCAATTCGGAGGGAACCAGATCCCTGAACCCTTCCAGGAGTGCCGAAGTTTGCTCTTTTATTCTGGTCTTGGTACGATACTCGACGACAGCTTCAACATATTCCTTCTTGTTCATTTCGGTGACTGCAATACTGGCTCCCCCAGGCTTGAGGTCCACTTCGATAATTTCTCCGAAGCGATCTTCGGTCACGGAGAACGTTTCGTCAAGAATATCAGTGATGTCATTCTTACTAATATCCAAAATGAGTGGGCAATCAGCTCAATGACGATGATAGACGGTTCTTACAGCATCCAGACTAAACTCCGATGGAGATCAGCATCCACGGCTTCCAGGTCGGAAAGGGATGTCTTTTTTCCCAAGATCATCTTGTAGAAACTTGGAACGAAGTACGCGTCCAGAAACCGCCTATGGAATATCCCTAATCCCATGATTCTGCCAATGAACTTGAAGTAAGTCAAATGCTCAGGGTTGATCCCTGACATCCAATTGATCTGCAGCGTGTAATTGTCGTGGGCAGAATATTGGAAAAGTCCATAGGAGGGATCGAAGATCTCATGGGAAATCAAGAAGAACCATTCTCTGGTGGAATGATCAGAGATGAACAAGTGATGTCCCTGTGTCATACCTGGATACACCACCATAATCCAGCCCATCTTCACCCTCGAACCTGATGACCATCCTTTTCTTCATGTCGTCGCCACGCATCTTCATGATCGCAGCGAAGCTGTCTTCCAGGACTCGATTTCGACGCATTTTAAATTCGCATTTTCCATCTTTAGTTCTCATAGTTGGTTGGCTCCGGAAGTAGATAACCTTCCGTCTATAGTCACGTTTATACTGAGGGGCGTTCGAATCAAGGTTGCTCGGTAAACGGGGGTCATCCCATGTGGTTGTGCGAGTATTATGATCGACAAAGTAAACTCGGCCAGTTGAAGTCAGCCGCATTTCCCATCCGGATGGGAGAGGGCCCAGGTTAGCGTTAGCAGTAGCGGACGCAGACGCGGCGGCGAGGGTGACCTGGGACGATCGGGGATCGTTCCAAGTGGTTGATCTCGCGCGATGATCGACGAAGTACGGCCGTCCTTCAGGAGTACGACGTTCTTCCCATCCGTCTGGTAGTGGGACATCGGCATAAACCCCGCTTGAAGGCTGCGGCTGGCTGGATTGCAGACGGGAAGAGGTGGACGGTGGACGTTGCGGCGGAGTCTCTGGCAGGGGTGCAGGACGGTGCCACGTGGTAGAACGGGCGTTATGATCCACATAATAGGATCTTCCACCTGCGTCAAAACGGCGCTCCCAGCCATGGGGGAGAGGGCCGATTTCATCCCGATAGGTCGAACTCGAGTTATGTGCACCGTCGACAGGTGAGGCACCAAGTGCGCTGGGGGTGCTTGCACGGGGTCTGAGTGGCTGGCGTGGAATAGAGGACAGGGATGGATCCCCAGAAGTGCGTGGCCTTGCGGAAGTCGAGCTTGGGTCGCGAGGGGAGAGGGAGGACATGGATGGACGATGAGGGGTAAGCGGAGATGAATCAGGTGGAAAGGAAGGGGAGCTTCTACTATGATGCAACGTCGAGGAAGATGCTGCGGCTGGAAGCTGTAGCTCAGGAAGGGAATTGGGCGCTTGTTCTCTACGACTCCGTGATCCTCCGATATAGGGCAGAGAGAACGAAAAAAGAAGTTTTCCGTACACCTGGGCACTACTCGACGATTGTGTGAGATCTTTGCCGATGAGTCCTGATGGTTTAATAGTGAGAAGAAGAAGTAGGAAGGAGGGAGATAAGGGTACCGTGACCGTTCGCCGAGTAAGCAAGAACTTCGTGGCCGTCCAATTTGACGAGGCCAAGGAAACCTTGGTCTCTCTTCCTGAACCTCTTTTGGTCAAAGACCTGGACCACTACCGAGGATGAACGCCGGACGGTGCTGTGCGAGCCAACAGTGAGAAATCAAGGGAAAGTGAGGACGAGTGAACTGACATGTCGAAGTGCTGGTTCCAGGTGGGAGAGAGGGTTCGCTTGACAGCGTTCGTGGTATAAGTCTGATCCCCATCCACGGAGACGACGGCGAAAGGATCGGGGAGGCTGAACACCTCGCGCTTCACCAGGGAGTTGGCTGCGAGGACTTGTTGCGGGAGAGCCGTCAGCACACACAAAAAGGAGACGAAACAGACACTTGCCGGTGATGCGGACGACGGAAACGTCCTCGGCCGACATGCAGACAGGGGACGAAGGGAGCAGCAAAGACAGCGGGTAAGCGCGTGGCAGCCGTCGCAACGACGTAACACGTGATCTCTTAGGGGAGTACGCCCAACCACCACATATGCCTGCAGACAAGTCGCAAGACGCCCACGAAACGTCCTCGATCACCTTCGAATGGACCCTCAGGGGACTCAAATCCCTCTTTGAATCAAGGTATCTGCACCTCCTCCTTCTCTGCACGCTCACCGACCTGCGGACAGCAAGGGAGAATCCAAGTCCAAGGTCACCAAGTCGGTCAAGTTCGGTGGTGGCCAGTGGCAGGTACGCTGCTGTCTCCACCCCACGGAGATACCTCCACCCTCACTCCATCCAGATCCTGTTCTATGCAAATTCGGGAACAGAGGGCGGATGTTTCGTCAGCTTGTATCTCTCGTGCGAGGTCAGTCGCACGCGTTCGATCACCGATGTCTGTGTTTAACGCATCCAAGCCAACGACTCAGGAAAAGGAGAACGCAATAGACGGAAAGTATGTCTCGGCCTCATGGTTCGCTTATCTGCTCATCTCCGTCAACAAGATGGGTCCGGGAAGGTGTCTTCAAGTTCAGTTTTGAACTGCGAAGGTAGGTCCGTGCCATCTCGTTGTATCTCGCTTACCCCATTCGGGCCATTCCCTAGTTTGGGGAAAGCCGTGTTGTTCAACATCAAGGAAGCGCAGAATCATTCATTCTCTTCAAAGGTTTGCCCCCATACGATCTGCTTGCATCGGCTTTCCTCACGTGAATCCCCAGACCGCGAACTGGGGATGGTACAGCACTCACAATCACAAAATCTCCACCCTTATATACTCTTTGCAGGGCACAATTTGCTAGGCGCGATCATGTCTACTATATCTCGACTCCAGTCAAGGACGTAGATGCGTTCTTGATCATCTGCACCATCACCTCCTCTCCGCAGACTCCAGTTCAGCCTCCAGCCACTCCAATCCAGGCTGTTCCAAAGAGTTATCTGGACTGTGTTGGCGCACTCCTCGACGACCCACTCTACTCCGATGTTGAATTTGTGGTCCCAAAGAGAAATAGACCCAAAGAAAAACGAATCATATATGCCAACAGGAAATTACTCCAACGTACCGATTACTTCCAATCCAGTAAATCAGTCTACTTTTCTACTTCGTCTAGCTTATTTACAATTCCATAGTGTTCGGCTCCGGTTTTGTGGAAGCCTCGACGGATGTCAATATATCTCTTCCTCACCCGGACCACGACGACGGGGATACTGCATCCGACTCTACTTACCTATGTCGCCAATTTGACGACTCGGACGATGAGGAAGACGATCTAATGTCAGATTTTCAAGATGAACCCAGCTTCGACGGCACCATCGAGGCCGGTTCCTCAGAAGCTGGCACACCTGGCACCGAGATTAGTTCACCCGTGGTTGAAGACAATGCCTCGGAGGAAACGGTAAACGCAGGAAACAACGTGGCACCCTCAGTTATTTCCGACGGAGATCCACCCTACGCCCTCGAACCAAAACTTACTTCCCCTTCCCCGAAAAACAAGGACGTTCCTTCGATAACAGATTCAGATTGGGTCAATACTTTCCCTTCACCATCTGAAACACAAAGGGTCCCAGGACCAAAGAAGATGCGTGTCATCGTCAGCGATGTTGCTTATGCAACATACAAAGCCGTTCTTTACTACGTACGAAATACACTGATCGGTATTTTCAATACCGCTCATCAATTATTACAGATCTACACTGATAGTATTGTTTTCGCCCCCCTCTCATCCTCTTTCACGACGGCTGCGTCGTCGAGAAAGTCGTTTGGGACCACGATAACAGCTGCTTCATCTGAGAGCCAGTCAAGTCTGCACGACACTCCTGCCCCCACTGAGAGCCCCACGTCAAGACGAGAATGGATCAGAAAATGGCAGCAATCCCGTCCGGGGCGGCCCGCACCCTGTTCTGCGAGAGCAGTTTATCGCTTGGCCGACAGTAAGTAAACCAAACATCTTTCGTGCCTCGGTCTCTCATTGCGCAGAGCTTGGCCTCTTGGAGCTGAGAGAGAAGGCGTTCCAGGTAGGAAAACAGCAACATCCATGACGCCTCAAGCACCAACTAATTCCGGATTCGTTTAGCATATTCAACAATCGCTCACAGTGGAGAACATCCCACTCGAGGTGTTTTCTCCGTTCTCGGCCACGTTTGCCGAGGTGAGAAAAGTACAGGTCAACTACTTTTTGGAGCACTGGGGTGAGATTCGAGCGTCGGATGCCATGCGCAATGTATGGCGCCAAATCCGCGTTGGGCGGCATCCAGGCTTTGAGGAAGGTCCGTGGTCGACTGCACTGGTGCATGCATAGGCTTCACTTCGTCTTGTTCAGTGTGGCCTTCTATTGCCCTTCACCTGGAGTTCAATCCGCGCGCGTTGGCCGACGCAGAATCACCAGAGGCATAGTAGAGTCATCAACATGTGCCACAGATCCATGCATGCTGTATATTTCGACAATTGACTATTAATTGCAATAACTTCGAACATTGGGAGGATAGCCCTCATGTCTTTCCGTCATACTAGGCAAATGGGACTCGAAATTATATCCAAGGGTATCATGGTCGACTCGCTGCGTGCACGAGTCCGCCAGGTCAAGCCCAAAGCTATTCAACGCTTGTGAGACTGCCAAAGTCCGTCCCCGAAATGCTCACGTTGCCATCCGAGGCGTTGCCTTCTTCACCATCTTCATCCGCGTCTTGCTTCAGGTGTGAAGCCTTGTATGGATTGAGCTGCTGCTGCTGCTTAGGGCTTCCAATCGAATACAGACCTCGTGTTGCTCCTGTCCCTTCACGTGTATAGATCCTTTTTGAGTGTGCGAACGCAATCATGATTGAGGTGACGAATCACCATTGAGGGAGCCGAAAGAACGGCTCGTCATAGGCGGCTGAGAAGCGGGCCCCGGTGTCTGGGACGAACGTCTTGGTGTGCCGGGGCGTGACGTGGATTGAGCGTCGCGACCAAGCGGGTGGTCAGCGGACCGGCGCGTCATCTCTCTGGCGCGTGTGGGATGTGGATGTGCGACCGTGGGCGTTGAGAAGGGAGTATAGTCACCCGCAGAACCAGACCGAACGGTATTTTGGGAAACGTTAGCAGGCACAAAGAGTTGTTGGTCCTCTAGGTCGGCGTGTTCCTGTAGCACACCGAGTGTTCTGCGATCCGTCGGCTGAGATGGGATGCGATGGAGATAGCCGAATCTAGAGATAGATTGATAGTCATGAGACGACGTGATAGAAAAAATCCATACCCAAAAACACATCCGAGGAGTCCTTCACCACCCCAATGACGGTTTGGAACAAGGACGACTTCCCGGAGATTGCTAAGGGCGTCGTGAGTCACGGATGAACAAGTCCACGCCCAAGAAGCATACTCGAAATCGTAAGAGTAGACGTAGACCCGCAAAGGCTTGTCCACGTGCTGAAATGGCACAAATCAGGCGATGTGGGGTATGGGAGAGACAACATACGGCTTCCACCACGTCATAGAAGTCAGTTTCGGTACTCAAGACGCCCCCGGACCAACCGATTATCCAGTCGCCATATGGAACGAGACCAGCACTCTCTGCAGGACTACCTTCCATCACCTCAAGCACGTGCCACACGTTGTCTGTCGCGGATTCGAATTCACACATCCGCATGCTAAGACCAAGTAAGGATGGTTGCGGGGCTGAGCCGGTATCCTCCAGAGGAAGAAGTGGCTGCTGCGCGAGTGCCCAGCCACGAGATGGCACGATGGGAACCACTATGGGAAGGGGTGATGGATTGGGAGGTGAGAGTGACAAGAGGAAGGCGCACCTCGTGTTTCGCGTGTCTTGCTACTCCAGACGAGGAGGTTGAGAACCCTCTCTTCATGTTCCTCGACAATGCGTTCCAGCTCGGAGGCGTCGAGCTCTGTCCCGGCGGAAAAGGAGTCGATATCATTGCAGCCTACGATAAAGTCGAAGAAGGGTTCGATGGTTGTTTGAGATGCGGGTGAAGAGGGCGTGACCCGGAGGACATGTAGGGCATGCGACGTTGGGCCTTGTGAACTTGTCGACTGACTGGCACCCATTGCATACGACAGATAAAAGTAGACCGCTCGAACGTTCGAGTTGTATCGAGCCACGTGCACTGATGCTCACAATAATTAGCCGACCCAGAGTTGGTGCGGTGACATTTTACTAGCGACTCGGACTCATAGCTATGTATAAGTTACAAGGCGAGTGGGCCAGGGTGATGTAACGATAAGTTCAAGACATTCTGCTGACTCGAAATCCAGATCGGGACGGCCAGTGTCGTTCGCTCGTCGTGGTCACAAGATGGTTCGGTGGGATACATCTTGAACCTGGTCGGTTCAAACACATCAGTCACGCAGCACGGAATGCACTCGAGACGCGTGGCTTTTTAGATCAAACAGAGGGGAGTAAGGGTGGAGTAAAGGGACGAAAACCCTGAGCGTTGCCGCTACGGGGCTGGGCACTACTCGGACGGAAAATGCTATTAGTAGATCTTGCGCTGAGAACTCCTCTGAAACGGAGAAGACATCAATCAGGCAAAACAGATCCTAGGGAGGTTGCGCAGGTTGTGACAAGACGTCAGTACGAGACAAGAGAAACACGTACCACTCGACGAGGCTGCTCCCTTGTGTTCAAAAAATGCGCGATGATTAGCATACTTGTCGAAATAAACAAATCAACAGTCGTAGAAATCAGTTGCAGGGATAACGGACACAATTAAAGGGGACAGAAGATGGGCAAGAACATAACCAGATAGATATCTAAAGCAAGGATACTTGTTTTTCTGCATCCATCTCTACCCACTCGAAAAATCTGGGCAGCACCAAAGACGTACGCAACCGAAGGACAAGCTGCATGAAAGGCAAGTAGAAAATAGTTTGATAGTGGTGCTTCATTGGTCCTGCATTGAATCACCCTCGGCGAGGTGATCACGATCCAGAGATATCCCAAATAGTTCCTCTGTCGCTCTCAGCTATGTACTCAGTCAGTGCACCATGTCTGATATGTATTTGAATAACATACTGTATCAGGAGACTTGAACCAGATGCTTAAGTGGCTGAACAAGAGAAATGTAGTGTGTTCGAGGGAGGTTAGATGTCCGGGTTCATCGACACCCCTAGTGTTGTGCATCAACCAATGTCGGGGGCTCAAAGTACGTCAATATGGGGGGCGGAGTGCGTGGGCTAACGACGGAACCGGTCCTTGTCAACAAATTCTGCACCATCCTCGCTGAACACAGGACCACCGAGGATATAAGCGACCCCAATGACGGTTACAGGACTACGCTTCCCACATAATGCTCGAGTGTCATGCACCAGGGTTAGCTGCTGGATAGGAGATGTTCGCACTTGAAACAATCATGAGTGCCATAACATTGTCACGAAGAAAAACAACATGCTTGGATAGTAAGACTGCTATAAAGAAGTGTACTGATCCCGATGAAAATGTGTGGACATGTTCACAACATTACCTCTTTCTGGTTTGATGATACATGCGTTATCTGGTAATTCGAGCACATATGATCTAGTGGTTTGGAGGTCTCCGCGTGTGTCAGACCAGCCGGCCTGTGGAACAGTTCGCATGAATTCCTTTCAAACCCCGACAAGGAACTCCTAAATTTTCATACGCAAAGAAGCCGCACAAGTTTTTGGCGTTCATTCAGGGCTTGTCAAGAACCAACTACACATGCGGCATGCGGTGAGCAGTTTGCGCATCGAGCGAGAAACATCTTTTGAACGCGTGTTCTGTAGCTAACATATGTTACTTTGTCGCCGTATCCTCCGAGCGCATACCTCAAACTCTGCTTCCTACATCCAACAGCTCGTCCATGGTCATGTCTTTGACAGAACATCCCTCAACCTCAGGTACAGTCATGCCAAGCTCGCCACACGCGAGAGTTCCCCCAAGGTTGCAAAACTCGCTATCACACCCGACAACCCATCTCTACTTCCAAGACCAGCCCTGTTGGAGAGCGTGTTTCTCGTGTCGCACTACCCGGCGTCAAAAACAAGAAAAAGCACTCAACAGGTGTCAAAGGAAACCAAGCACGACCCTCTTAGCGCCTACGCCCAATTACGTGCACAGGACCCCTCACTGCCTGTATCTTTACCAACAGACGTTCTCTGCCGACTCGCAGCGGGGGCGATCAAGCAGAGATCCCAGGATATCGTGGATAATCTTACGGCAGACGTATTGGGCGAACATCTCCTCCCCGAACAGCGCGCTCAGGTAGCCCTATCCCTCCTTTGTGTCCCTCGCCGATCCTCCGCTCTATTAGACACGCAGAAGACTCTATCACTATTCAGAGTAGTCCGTCGCCAAGACCCATCCTCTGTCTTACCCGTGCAAGCTGTATTGCATGCAATGAGAGCCATCATAGCTGATGAGACTTGGGATGCGCTTGACGAACCGTCCATAGAGCTTGTCCTTGATTCCTTCCTGCAACGCCTCCCATCCTTCCAACCCCTTGCGGGAGCGAGAGTTGTGTCCTACCGACCGCCCGAGGCTATCGCACTTGCATATGCATTAATCGACAAGTTCGTTTTGCTACGTCGAACTCGCCAAGCTTTCAAACTTTTTCAAGCCCTTTCCGATTGCGGTCTCATACCTCCAGAGGCTTTACTAGCAGATATTCCATCTCCACTAGCGCAGGACTTCGCAGTGATCGTGAGATCAACTCTGGCGCGAGCTTGCATGTATTGGGATTGGCATCACCGGGGTGTGGGGTTCGTCGCATCAATCATGAACTCAGAAGATTCGCTCAAAGAAGATTTGGGTTCCCTTGGGCTACAATTACTTCATGCTTCCCTAGAGAAGTGTTCTTCCACCCAGTTCAAAGCATGTGCTTGGCTCATGGTCCATCTCGTGGATCCCCGGCGTGGTGTAACTATTCCTGCGAACACTATCCATCTTTTCTACAACCGCGCAATGTGTGTACGTGATGGCGAAGCCGCACGCATATTCTTCAGTCACACTCAATCTACTCGAGTCAAAACGATGAGAGACTATCCATCACCCCAGAGCGCGGTGGCGACGTGGTTAATGACGTATCTCGTCGAACAGAAACATGATATGCATCTAGCTCGCTCTCTGGCTAGGCAACTTGTTCACTCGCCGGAACCCATACCCTGTTATGATCGAGGTCGTTTCATTGCTCTGGTTGCCAGCCAGGGATTCGCAACAGAAGCGCGAGCGCTCTGGGAGAAATACTCAGTGGGCCATGGACGCGATTTTGTGGCTAGAAACGCAGCGACGATGCTCCGGATGGTTGGTCTCTTCGCTCAGCGCGGCTCGTGGATACGGGCAAGGTCGGACCGGAGAATCGCTCGAGTGTCTCGTACGGACGGTGGATTTTCGAGTCTTGACAAGGAGGCGGATTACATTTCATTTGCGCATCAAGTTCTTGGAGCATTTCGACAATCAATAGAACCTTTGGAGAACGCCAATCACTTCGATCTCAGTTCGCTTGCGCGAGGATATTTTATCCTTGGGGAAATTGCAGAGGGACTGCATCCGTTGCGCGTTTTGATCCGGCGGCAGGAGATACCAGATAGACATGACATCAATATTGTGCTTTCCGCGATGGCCCGTCAATCACCGAGGGTGGCATTCCAAATGGTGGACCGAATGGCTGATCTGGGGTTGCAGCCGGACGGGGTCACATTTGGTACAGTGTTGCATGAGGCAATCGTGCAGGGAGACACCGAGCTGGTGGCGGAAATAATCGATCGTGCACGACAAGGCGGAGTGCCGCTCTCCTCCAAGGCAATTGTGTCGCTGATCCAGAACAGTGTCGCTGTCGGAGAACGCACGGACGATGAGAAACTTCTTGCCAGTGTTCGACAGGCATGGGAGATGGTGCGAGTCGCAGAAGAATGGAGCGTTGTGCACACGCCGAACGTGGGCAAATGTTGCATCACTGCGTGTCTGCACTTGGATGATCCTGTCATGGCGTTCAAGTTCTGGGCGCGCCTGATCCGAGACAAGACAGAGTGGAGCGACGCGGAGCAGAGACACTTGCGACGGGTAATTGGGAATCTGGTGCGGCGACATTGTGTGGAAGGCAGACTGGACGCGGAGCAGGGACGGGCGATGCTCCACGAACTCAGTTAGATACCGAATGAAATTACATAATTGATGGCTGCAAATAATAATCGAATAAATAAACATGAAATGTTGGTGGCTGTGGGAAAACCCCATGCGGCACGCGTGGTGAAGCGCCGGGCCGGTTGTTTGGCCGATCGGTCAGATCTAACCAAGCTTTCACTTGTCCTCCTCCGTCCTCCTCTCGTGCCACGCCATGCCCGTCGTCAGAACACAAAAAGATGACGATTCTAGAGTGCCTTCAACGGGTGAGTCCAGTCCGAAGGGCCTCGATGAAAACGGCAACTGCAAGAAAAAGTACGTTTGGTGATAGACCGAAGTTTCTCCGGCTGTCTTCGTTCATTCCTTCTACACCGGTCGTGCTATGCCGTCCTTGTCAGCGTTCCTTTTCGTCCTTTCTTGATGTTCTTCTAGCTTGTCATGTCAATCGATCATCTACCTATCCAGACGCTACATCACTTACCTATTTTTTTTTGTTTCACTGCAGGCGGCAGTCTCAAAGTGCGTCTACCCCACATCACGTCATTCGGCCCTCCGTCGACATTTGATATGATGCATCAGGTTGCGATGCATGCAGAGCCCGCAAGGTTCGCTGTGCCAGAGAAAATCCTGACGATCCAAAGCAGTCATGCAAGCACTGCGTCGCGTTGGGAATTCCCTGTACTTATGACTATCAGCCCAAAAAGAGGGGCCCACCGAACCTGTACGCCGTTCCCCGTTCATACACATCCCTATTCATCACCTTATTAGCTACCTCCGTCGTCTACAAGAGGCTGCAGCTGCTACCGCCATCACCACGAATTCCCAACCAGGTACCCACGACCCTACCGCCACTGATGCCGTCCCTCCGTCTACCACTCGTTCCTCCCTCCCTAGTCCGATCCTGCCTCGTACTTCTCCGCTCCCACAATCAGCCCGTTACCCTATTGCCGCCGACTCTTTCCACTACTCTCCCGTTACCGCTCTCTCCCAAACCTCATTTAGTTATTCGCGCGAATCTGCCGTAGACCCGGTCTCCCATTCAAAGGCTGACGATACTCAACATTGTTCCGCCCCTGAACCATATGGCTCGTTCTCCGCCTACGATTGGTCGTATAAACACCATCAACCACTGCCCGTCCTTCCCCCGACGGCTATTCCACCTCTCTCGTACTACTACCGTTCGCGCCGCTTGGAAGACATTGCGCCAAGGGACACTATATCACTTATCATCGCCCTGTTCTTTGATTTCGTTTATCCACTAACGCCTTGTGTTCACAAACCGTCGTTCATGGCCGATCTGCATTCCCACAGAGAAGAACGAGATCCCTTGTTTTTTGCACTAGTCATGTCAACAATCGCATCTACCCTCGTGCAAGTTCCTAGGTCATATGTGCCTATGGAACGTCCAGTCGTGAGGAAACTTTCTCAGACGTGTTATGAAGCCAGTCGGCACATTACAATCGTCTCGTATGATCCTCCGACGTCCATGCATGTCGTCATCCGCTACTTGTAAGACCAGTCACTCCTGCTCTGTGATACTGATCCAGAATTTATCCTAGCGACTGTATATATCATTTTTGTGAAGGACATGAAGCGACGCAACATGCAGCCTTCGGAGAGGCTGCTCATATTGCCGTCACCCTCCGTATGCATGAAGAGGCTTCTTATGAGGGATTGGACCCCATTGAGTCCGAGGTGCGACGCAGGGCATTTTGGCTACTTTTTGGCGGTGCGTACACAACCATCTCACTCGCAGCAAGCCCGGAACTTTGATCGCGACGCTCAGCCGACAAGTCCATGTCAATCCTGCTAGGACGACCGATCTGTCTTCGCGACGAAGATTGCACAGTCCATTTTCCCAGGGAGCTTGATGACGAATAGTACGCACGTCCTTCTCAATCATGATCGTTGATTTAACCCTGGTGCTATCTCTTCAGCATTACACCTAGCGCATATCTGCCCCAACCACACGGGAAGACGGCGATTGTGTCCGGGCTCAACTATATCTCTAGAATATTTGCTCTGCTAGGAGAGATATTGGTCCGAATCAGGGTGGACAAACGATCGCCTCCCCAAGGACAATTTGCCACGGCGCGACTTGAAGAAGTGCAATCACTGCATTCACGCATCCTCGGAGTTCTCGTGCATGCACCGGAACCACTGCGCTTGAAGCCAACCCACAATCACAATCACCTCCCAGCCGAGCATGGCGGTGCTGGATTCAGACAGGCAACGTTTGCGGAAGTGAAAGACTTTTTCGATAATCCCAAGGCGTCGCGCGCAAATGCATTAAACGCATTCCTAGTCATGCAAGCAAATATTTACGTAACCCAGGTGGATCTTTCTTTTGCTCCAATCACCACCGAGTACTGATCGTTAGCACCCCAGCAACTCGTTCGATTCGTCACCGAGCAATACCGTGATGAACTTGTTGCGTCATTTCAAGGTGGCATCGATGACCGTCAGGTTGCGGAAGAGCGTGAAGCTGTTGCAAGCAACCTTCTCAACATCCTTCGTAGGTAAGTATTGTTACGCACTGAGATACTATGATGCCGAGCACTTCGTAGCATACCTATACAGTCAATAGCCACAAATGGACCCTCGTTGGTGGGTCCTATCACACGCCGACGCATTCCCAAAGCTGACGAGTTTGAACAGGTCCATAAAGTACGGTTTGTGGCATCCACGTTGCTTGATGCAGTTCGCAAAGCGGAGACAGCACCCGCATCTGCTGCGCGGGCGCATGCGTTTCTTTGTGAGTGGTCGGTCTGTTCTCAGTACCACATGAACTTGCTAACCATGTCTCTTCTAGGGGATTTCTTGTCGATTTTATCTGAGATTGAACGGAACTATCTGTGAGTGTTGCCAGACCCAATTGGTACCAAGCTTATCATCGATAGTCTGGACGAGAATCGGGATGACCCATCGAATGCTGAAGGGATACCCATAGTGACGACTTCGTGATTTCCGTTTTTTCGCGTGGGACTCCGGCGTTCGTGATGCTGAGTGTTGTGGTGCTGCTAGTGCTATACCTGTCCATCGTCTGGATCAGTATTGTATGTCGACGGTCTATACATGTCCAACTCTTCAGAGGCACTTGAGAGTTGAGACTTGTTGGTTGCTCGTCCGCGTCAGTCAGAGCTAAATGTTCGCTTTACTTGATCACGGGACTTGTCGACGCGCGTCCGCGTCCGCACCTTTATTCCACCGCCAAACATTGCTCATCAGCGTTGACATTGGGGGGCTTAAAATACGTTGTCCTTCAACACGCGAAACCACGCAACATGTCTGTAGACTACGAGGGCGGTACTAAAGCAAATCCCGTCCAAATCACAGAGGGTAAGTCCTTGCTTAGCCGGCATTCCGCGCGCTCTGAGATTGGTCACGTCTTGCATCGGAACCATTCGTTACAGACGAGGTTGCTGTTTACGACCGCCAAATACGACTATGGGGTCTCGAAGCTCAGCAACGGTAAGTGCTGACTTCTGTATTCACACCCGTTGGTCTAACGACTAAACCATTGGTGCCTCAGAATGCGAAATGCGACAATTTTGATTGTCCGGTTGCGAGGAACTGCCACCGAGACCATCAAAAATATCGTGCTCGCCGGAATTGGAAAGCTCGTTGTCGTCGACTCGGACGATGTCACCGAGGAGGACCTAGGGACAGGTTTCTTTTTCCGAGACGATGATGTCGGGAAAAAGGTACTTTTGATCGTTGCGATTTCCTCCGAGTGGGGTTGTGGAAATTGATGGAATCACTCTTTGACTGACAGAAAGTAGATGCCGCCAAGACCAGAATAGAAAGCCTAAACCCGCTCGTTACTGTGGAGGCGCTGAGTGGTGACGTGCTGTATGACCTGGAGTCGCTTGATGCCCTTGTTCAGAACGTCGACCTTGTATGCGTGACCGATTGGGATCGTGAAGGACTGGTGAGACGTGGTATACTGGTAGGATTCGCCATGCTGACCGATTGGCCCTCGAGATTCACATAAACGAAGCTTGCCGGTGCTTGGGAAAACCGTTTTATGCAGGTGGAACTTTTGGTCTGTTGGGTTACATTTTCTGTGACCTGCTCAAGCATGATTACATCACCCCGTAAGTACATTCTGGTGTCCTATCGCAAGTCATGTTTGTTCTTCATCGTCGAATGGCTGGGACAGCGATCGGTCCGCCCCGAGTGACGGCCCGCGTAATATGAAAGCCAGTGCTGTGTACTCACCGTTGCACATGGCATTGCGCCACCGATGGTCTGCTTTGACGAAAAGGCAGACGAAGGAGCTTAATCCGGCAATCTTACATGCGATCCTAGGTATGTTGACTTGGATATATTTCCCACCGATCGTTGACACATAGGATAAAGCTCTCTGGGAGTACCAGCATGCTCATGCTGGAAAGCTTCCCAGCAGCCTGGAGGAGGCGCCACAATTGTTGTCGATCGCTAACTCGCTGCTGGAGTCATCGGGCGTGAGCAGTCAAGTGCTCAACGCCATGCCCCGAGAGCTGGTCGAGTAAGTGTCGTGTGTACACAGTGCGCTGATATTTACATGGTACACAGCACGCTTTCAACTGCGGCATCTCACGAATTCTCTCCCGTGTGTGCAGTTGTCGGTGGGATGCTGGCTCAGGATATTTTGAAAGCGCTGGCTGCACGGGAGGCGCCGATAGCCAACTTTTTCGTGTTCGATGGTTCGAGCGGCAGCGGTACGGTGTGTCGTATGAACATGTAGTATTTAGGAATGGTATTTTGGAAGTGGATCCCACCAAGGCTAAACGAGTCGATCGTGAGATTTCATGTCCATCCAAGTTTGGACCAGGGCCACGTTCAGGTGCACAGTCGTCGCGCTGAGTTCCCGTGCGCTGTCACCACCCTCCCTCCAACGCCCATGCAGCGCAGACCGACTCAAAGCGCTCAGGAATACTACGCCGTTCCACAGAGCCCTCAGCCACCAAACATGCAGGGCTCACAGTCATCCTCCAGGCCACCCGCACGGTCATCCTCCCTCAACAGTCATTTTCAGCCAGGGCGGGGTGCGATCGCTCAAGGCGTCGCCACCGGTGCGATTGGTGGCAGCTACGGTCCCTACTCCGTGTGTCTCATCTCATTCGATTTTCATTCTTCTACAAACCCTTCTTCTTGCAGTATAATCCCTCCAGCGCCCGGGAAAACGCTTTTCAAAGTTCGCGATTTAGTGCCGCCCCTTCAGAAGCCTCTTCCTTGGCTGGAGGAGAGAAAATGCCAACCGCTTTTACAGCAAACTCCTCATCAGTACCTCCCTACATGTGGGACACAAGGGACCCCGATTTAGACGACGCTCTCCATAACCCGGATCCAGTACAAGACGCAGCACTCGATAGTTCCTTCACCTTCTTCTCCGCACGTGGCTGGGCAAACACCTCAGTCCTTCTCATCCTCGTGGTCGGTTTAATCACACTTTTTGCGGGCTATCCCATCATCCACTATTACACGACCGCTGAAAGCGCAGTCTCTGGATACAACCTAGGTGGTATCAATTATACTGGTCAGGTGCCCAATCTGCCCGGCTTGCCGAGACTCATCGATGTCGACACGCCTTCTTCCGCAATGTATCGAACCGGCAGCGATGGTTTACCATACCAACTCGTGTTTAGCGACGAATTCAACACAGATGGTCGGACCTTTTGGCCAGGGGATGATCCTTTTTGGGAAGCAGAGAACTTGCACTATTGGTGAGCCCCGCCAACCAACGGATGTAGAGGTGACTTAGGATTCACACTAACGTACGTTCAGGCCTACGGGTGATTTGGAGTGGTATGATCCTCAGGTACGTTGTTATTCTGACTGAATGTGACGGCAGCCTTGAACCGGTACTCGAAGGCGATAACAACGCAAAATGGCAAGCTAGTAATAACAATCTCCGAACAACCCATCAACAACCTGAACTTCATGAGTGGTACGTGATTGATTTATGCAGGATTCATCGTTGATCTGATCGTTGACTTGCCATGTAGGTATGCTAACTTCATGGAACAAGCTATGCTTTACCACCGGGTATCTTGAAGTCAGCCTTAGTTTACCAGGATCATCCCAAGGCCCGGGGTTTTGGCCTGGTGGGTGCTTCGATTTCTTTTGCATCCTATTGACATTCGACTTGTGACAGGCGCATGGACTATGGGAAATTTGGTATGTTCTTTACGAACTATCAAGCTGGTAGATCTTACCAGTTATCCAGGGACGCCCAGGCTATGGTGGAACAACGGAAGGTGTGTAATCAGTCTCCGTATTCATCATTGTCACGATGAAATTTGTATTCATTTATCCATAGGCACATGGCCATACAGTTACGACAGTTGCGATGTGGGAACACTTCCTAACCAGACACTTGATGGTACACCAGCGGCAGCAGCCACCGGTGGCGATGGCGGTGGTCCCCTCAGTTACCAGCCCGGCCAAAAGCTCTCTTCATGCACCTGTCCCGGTCAGGATCATCCCGGCCCAACAACAAGCAGTGGATACGTAGGCCGCGGAGTTCCTGAAATTGACATTCTTGAAGCTCAAATAGATCTATCTACGTCGCCTTTCAAAGGGCAAGTCTCCCAGAGTCTTCAAATTGCTCCTTACAACTACCAGTACCAGTTCAATAACGCAACTCCAGCAACCTCCATCAACGATTCAGCGATTACCGTCCTGAACTCATACAAAGGCGCTGTATATCAGCAGGCGGCATCCGCAGTGTCTTTCGTTGACAGTCAAAACTACAATGGACAGAGCTATGCGACGTATGGGTTTGAATATTGGTCGAATCCCAATGATCGGTCTTCTGGATACGTTACTTGGTATAGTCAAAGCGCGCAAACGTGGAAAGTTACATCGGCGTCTATTGGGGCTGATTCAACCGTGGATATTAGCAATAGGCTGATCCCCGAGGAACCGATGGTCAGTTCATTGAACGACCCCGGGATGCAGTTGGACTCAAACTGATGTTTTGGCAGTATATCATCCTCAACTTGGGAATGTCTCGTATGCAGCATGTCATACATCTGTGCGGTGAAATTGCTGATTGCTTCTCTAGCATCCTTCCAAGGTGCCAATTTTGGGGCACTTACATTCCCTAGCGCGATGTATGTCGATTATGTCCGCCTATACCAACGAGAGGGACTACAAAACGCATTAACGTGCGACCCTCCTGGCTACCCGACCGCAAACTATATCAACTCGTACGTGATACATGATGTCACCGTAGCTGTTCCTCCAACTTCATTGCTTTGTAGGCATCTCAATACTTACACCAATCCCAATATAACAACTTGGGCGCAGGGCGGATACTCGTTCCCTTCGAATAGATTAACCAGCACCTGTTCTTGATCTTTGTTTGAGCTGCTCCCGCTTCATTGATGTTCCGCCACGATGCATTCCTCTATCATACCACCCATTTATTATCATTTATCGACCGGACTTGTCTGCATCCGTAGCCAGCCAGAACATTTTTACCCCGCACAATCCGCGCCATTCAGAGTTCTCGAGGCTGCGGCCAACCGTATTCGTGGGTCACTTTGCGGTCTATACATGCATTGTAGCAAAGTCGGTATAGTACCATAACTACAGTAAAAGGACAATCGCCAGCAAAATTTAGCTGAGGAAATACGTACTAGCCTTACCGCTTCACCGTGATCCAGTTCGTGTACGTTTCGGGGACGCAAATTTAGAATCAGTGTCAAGTGGGTTCCGGCTAGAATGATACCGAAGGTTTTCTGTAGGCTATTTCGACGAAATAACCATGGAATAACCTTGATCAACTTCAAAGGTTTCAAACACAAAAGCATACACAATTCAACGAATGTCTGCTGTCAAGAGAAATGAGAGGCGATCAAGTATATGGCAAGCAATAGTATCAGATCGAAGTTCTTGGAGTAGCGTCGAGGACACTTTTATGCCTCTGGTGCCACTCTTTCCCTCAGTGCCCTGATCGCCTCGTTCGGAAAGGCGGCATCTACTACGCCAAACGACTGTCCAGCACGAGAGTACAATAAGTCAAATGTGTCATCAAACTCTGACGTCGGCTCCTCGTCTGCCGAGGGCACATGGTCTCCGAGTATGCGTTTCAAAGGCAGGCACTGTAACTTCATCCTCTCAGACGTGCCACCAGGCAAAAACGCGCGAACGAGGATCCGCTTGGACGTCGACTTTTGCGCCAGCTCGACCATGTGATTCCATTTCTGAGCCACGGGCATATCGCACGGGCACGTCTGAATTCCTGGTACCGTCTGGACGGAACCAACGTCCACTTGCATGGGGATTTCCGTGTAGTCGAGCTCAACGACCACTGGATCGAGATTCGGCGTCGTGGCGGCGGCACCTTGGATGCGATGTCGAAAGAGAGTGAGGTCCTGTGCGATGACACGGTCGAGGAAGCGCACGTCACGCTTTGATAGACGCGACAGGAGGCCCTCTGGTACGGTATTCAGCGTCTCAATATTTCCGATAGGTCTCTTGTCTTACCTGCGCGACGAGCTTGGATGTCACGACAATACTTTTGATGGCCGCCGTTTTTCCAATCGTATGCTTGACATTCTTTGCTGCAGTAGTGAACGTGGAGGCACCCTGCACAACTTTTAAACGACCCAGGCGGCCCGGACTTGTCACACTATATAACGAGGAACGCGTAAATAATACTGAAAAGCTGAAAAGGCACGGGAAACGAACCGTTTCATTCTGACAGGATTCGATGTGTGTCTCATTGCTAAGGGTCGAATTGTAAAGGATTGCTCTATTCCGAATGATCGTCTCGAACACCGTCCAGCATTGGAATAGAAGACCATTTTTATCTAGTTTCCCAGGCAAGCCACTCGCATCGATTGTTGTTAACTGCTTGATCATGGGTTTCAAGGCAGAGTTGTACACCGAGTACTTTGGAATAATTTGTGCGAGCAACAAGAACAATGGTTCCCAATCTTCGTGATCTTGACCGCCTAATTGTTCGATCCATGGTTCCGTGGAGAGCAGAGTTGGCAAGAGGCCAGCTTCGACGATTTGTATGATCCAAGGTAGACCTTCGGTCGACTCCGCATAAGCGCGAATATACCAATATCCGTAAGATATGCACTTGGCAACTAGGGGGCGTTGGTCGGTAGTAGCATACCGGCCCACCAACAAATTGACAACAGTTGATAACGTTGCCATGGATTGCTGAGTAAGAAAAGGGATGCGGATCGAATCGTTGATGGAAAGGGTCGTTATGAGATGGATGTCCCATATAATGAGATCATAATTGGTTGGTTCACATGCAATATCTTGTTGGAGGTGGTTCAGAGCAGTGGTTGCGAGGGCCCCAGCGTCGCCACCGAAAGCGTGGAGAAACTCAGACCAGTGCCAAGTTTCCCGCTGTGAGAACGCACACATCCATGAATCCAGGGTTGCCGGGACCTGAAAAATGGGATTGTGCGATGAATCCGCGTTGCCCGAGATAGAGAAACGTTTGTCCTGAGTTTCCAGACGCCACAAAGAGAAGAGAGTGGGAATGATGCCAGAAGATGAGATGATCGTATCAAACGTATCACCAAGGAGGGAATCATCGCAGATGCCCAAGAAGTCGACGATGGCCCTCCTGGCTCGGAGGCGAAATTCAAAGTCGACATCCTCCTGGTCGACAAAGTCACTTTTTAGATACAGGATCCATTGATGGAGCGCGGGCCAGTGGGGCGCCAGAGTCTGGAGAGCGTCCTGCACCTCCGGGCACGCATAACGTTTTACAACAATGGTCGCCATGCTCGTGAGGCATGCGACCTGTTGGAAGGGAAGGCTTTTGTCCGTCTTTGAAGCCTGAAGATGAGCGTCATCCAGGACGTCGCAGAATGCAGATACAATTAGCTGGCATTGCTCTAGAGTACAAGCTGGAGCAACGGCGATGAGTGCCAAGTCAGCAGGGGCGCGGGTGGAACCGGCCTGAAGCTGCTTGACTGCGTCCTATGGGATTGGCGTGAAAGTTAGCAGGGTGGCGTGAAACGAAAAAGTTTGGGACTGACGTCGATCTCTGCCATTTTATATCCAGGGAGAACTGGAATCCCTATGGAACGAGAGGATCGTTTATATCGGTGCCGATGAAAACAACGCAAAGCGGTCTTTAAAGCTGAGCGGTGACTCAAGTACTCATTCACGACGTTCAAGGTCACTGTAGACGTAACATCATGACAATTCACCTTAGCCTAGAACGCATAGGACGACTGGCGACGCACCTAGATCCGTACAGGAGACCCACCATTCATGTCGCGGGCACAAATGGAAAGGGGAGCGTCACGAGCATCCTTGCCTCCATTCTTGAGACGTCCGGTCTCTCTGTTGGCCGGTTCAACAGCCCCCATCTCGTCTCCGTACGCGACTCCATTCTCATTAATGGCCAGCCCGTTTCTGCTTCCGAGTATGATCACATCCGCAACGTGGTCATCACTGCCGATCATCGCTTCAGGACCGCTGCCACGCCCTTCGAGCTACTGACACTCACTGCACTTCAGATATTCGAATCTGCCAAACTCGATGTAGTTGTGGTCGAAGTCGGAATGGGAGGTCGAGAGGACGCCACCAACATCATTCCAGACGAGTGCATTCTAGTGTCCGTTCTCACCTCGGTCGCTCTGGACCATCAGAACTTTCTGGGGGATTCAGTTGAGTCCATTGCAGAACACAAAGCAGGGATCGCGAGGTTTGGAAAACCCTTTATTCTCGGCGCACAAAGACACCCCATCGTTGAGGTCACAGCCAGACGCGTTGTCGAAGGTCCGGAAATACGTGGCTATTTCATCATCAGCACCCCTGTTCGTTCATGGTATCTGGATCAAGAATACCACTTTTCCCCCTCAGAGCGACCCTTCGTTCCTCCTCCTGGACAACCCATCCTATTCGAGTCCGCTCCATTTACTTCACCGATTCATGCAAGACTTCCATTGCACGGCACTCACCAGCTCCATAATCTGTCACTCTCTTTGACCGTTATATCTACCCTGATCACACATCCATCTGTTCGGGCGGCTCTTGGCGATCTGCTTTCCCGGATCACAGCCGAAACTGTTCGAACGGGAATTGAGAAGGTTTCCTGGCTCGGCAGACTCACCTTTCACACTTTAGCACGCCCCGTGACCATAGGTTCGACTCTTGATCCACCCGTTGTTCTTGTGGATGGAGCCCATAACGCTGCCTCCGCCGAGACGCTCGCCTCTTACATATCCGAACTCGTGGGCCGTCTCAAACCAGGATCCAAATTACATATAACATACATCATCGCGCTTTCCCGTTCACCTCCGAAAACCCCCTTTGACACGTTATCGCCGATCCTTTCCGGGCATAGCTCTCAAAGTTCAGTGACTAGAGTGAGAATCGCGGCCCTGCGGTTTTCACCTCCGGATGATATGCCGTGGGTTAGTTCCGTTCCGCCCACGGAAATACGAGATACCGTCCGACATCTAATTCATCTCGGGGATGAAGATGTGTGGACTGCACCATCTGATCTACCCGTAAACTGTCAGTTGCAGAGTGCATTTGAGTGGACGGAAGCCGGACACGTAGGACACGACGAAGAGAGGCTGGTCGTCGTTACGGGGAGTCTGTACTTGGTTGCGGATTTCTATCGTCTACTGGACGTGCTCGACCGTACTATGATTCAAGCTCAGCGTTAAGTCCTAGACATCGCTCTCTACGAGTTACTTCCGAAAGTCGAAGAAACGGGATATACTTCATAGTTGTGGCGGAAAGTAGTGGGCGAACATTATACATACTGACACTGTATGTATGGATGCTATGATGAATGCATCTGGGAGAACAAACGCGCTATGTATGAAATTACAGGGTGTGAGATCGAAAGGGATGATACGACGACAGGAAGGTGCCAGAAGAGGCGGTACTATTAGTACCCACAGCCCGTCGTCACTCCTAGCGACAAGCGAGGAAAGAAGGAGGTGAAAGTTGCGAGGCTCGGTTAACGAGAGAAGAAACACCACCATCATCATGATCCTTGCCTGCCATGTGCCCTGGAACATTCAGGCGCCGACCTTATGACTGATTAATGACTGAGTGCTCCATGTGTACGGTTAGTTGACCGTTTTCGAAGCCCCTGCACGGTGCCATTCAAGACAACAGACCCTTTCTACGAGTGATTCGTTAGATTGCAAGATCACTTCCAACGATGCCGACGTGAGGGTGCGAGTCCTGAATGTGTGGCGTGGATAGCCTGAGGTACCAGATAATATATTGATATCACCGTGCGAGCCAGAACAAACCCACTGGGCATGGGAGGAATATGCTGTGGCTTGAGAACTAGAATAGATGAACTACTTTGGACGTCCACGGTTGCTTTTGACCTTGTTCGACCTTTGGCGACTACTACGACGTTGGCACTGCTCCTACGCAACACAATTGTGCGATCAGTTATGGTTGAAGTAAGCACTTTGAAGCTTTCAATTTGTATTCTGTCATCTTATTCATGGCAAGAAATCCCAACGTCTTCCAGACTGTTCTGGCTAAGCCTGCCTATAGCTACGTCGACCGCGACACCCATGTCCGGAAGCGTCCAAAGCTGGATGTAGGCACTTCATCGGGCCGAGCATTAGCAGGCACACCAACATTGTCTAGCACCGCTACTGAATGCGATATATCCAGCTACTCCAAACGACTCCAATTCTCGAACATGAAACCAGTTCTGAGGACCTGGGCGAACCCGTCTCTCGTTTGGTTGAATTACCTTTTCCCGATCCATTACTCATGTCAAAATACACATCGAATAAGAATAAGGGCCGTGCAAGCTCATTGTGGAAGGTTCGGAAGAGAAGAGATAGTGGAGTTCACACCTCCTCTACACAATGGTCAGCTATAAAATGCTGCGGGTGGACGATTTACTTCCCAAGGACATCGCGCAAGAACGGAGGAAGCTGTTGAGAGGCGCATACACGTCTGCGTCGGCAGCCATATAGCGACGTCTGGTGGCTGGCCACATGACAAAGAGGGATGAGGTAGGTGATGACTCGACGAGTATTCGTCTCTCATGAGACTCCTGCCAGGGCACCCGCGGCTGTCAGGGAAATAGGGGCGTCGTTGATCTTGTTGGAACATCCTCATCCTATTTTCTGAATTCGGATCGCGACAATGGAAGAGGCTTGACTCTTCCACTAACGGCTTGGCGTTCATGCTATTGCTGCTTTGAACTTTCCGAATTTTCGTCTGTCAAGTTACTTGGCATACGAAGCTACCCCATCATGTTCAGAAAAGTTCGAGTTTAGGCTTGATAGAGGTGTCCGTCCAACATGGTAATATCCTCGGTTGCTCCTCTGCTTCATAGCTCAGCTGTGGTAGCCGTTGCTAGATCGTGATCTAATTTACTGCTGCGGAGGGACAGGAGTCGAATGGAGTCGAACACAGATTTAAGGGACTCAAGGGAGGTATGTGGCTACTGGGCTGGGTTTCTCGCTGCCTTGTCGTGACCAACTTGAATTGTATGTGTGTTGCAGGTGGTAGCGGTCGCGAAGTATTGACGTTCCTTGTCTCGAGCGAGAGAGATCGTTCACCATCACGAGTTATCAGGCACTCATCACTGCAATTGGGAAAGCTCTTTCAAAGTCTATTGTTGAAGTGATGAGGTGAGTTGATACCCTTCATGTTGTAAATTCTATCAGGCCATCCAAGGGCAAGATCATATGGGAAGTTGCGTTGCAATGTTCGAATAAACGGAACCCAAAGGATCAGGAAGATTCCTGTAATAGATATATGACAGTCGCCGACTCGTCGACCTTCGAGAGTCTTTTGATGTTCATCATCTGCGCTGCCCAAGAATGGTCTACCACGTGCTTATCCACATTACCGGACACTAAACAGACCAAGATTCTGAGGACCAGGTTACACCTCTTTTTCCTCTCCCCATTCGATGGTGGCAGCCTGCGTTATTCCGCTCACAATAAATCGGCATCGACACTTCCGTGCAGCGAACAAATGGAATCTACAACACACTTACCCGTTCGCTTTCTTATTCCCACTATCTTCTTTCTCGAAATCATCGACATACTATCTTGGAGATTTCACGCCGTTGCTGCATACAGCAAGGTGTTGCGGCGGTCCAGTTTACTACTGACAAAGTAAGTACCCAAGGGTCAACTGATTTTAATGTATGTACGACAGGTAAGGCTATGAAAGGACTGCCGGGACTGGTACTTGAGTCTGGCTGTCTGCATGCACCTACAATGTCCCTTAGGTCTCAGGCTTCAGCGCTAGCTCGACCTCGGTAAATCTCATGTAATTCGTACAACCTCTCTACTAGTAGTAAACCAAAATTTACGGACATTTCATTACGTTCTTCTAAACCCTGGACACGTGTGATCGCAGTGACTGCTTCATTTGCCGGAGGCTTGCAGACCAAGAAGACCGCGATCCTGCGCTTTACACCCCCCAAACGCCATGGCTCATCACGTCCGGCCTGCGGAAGGTTTAAGCGCAGGACACTGTAATGTATCAGGGATGGGGCTGGTGGTGCATGGACTGTCAACTGAGGAGTGTATTGGGACACCCACTAGCAGGCTGGACTCTGCAGATGAGACACTAGCCAATGTTACGGGAAGCTTCCACTAGTTGGCTGCTGACTTGGATTGCTTGTTGGAGTGACACGGAGTGGCAAGACGTGTGTTTGTGACTGCAAGTTGCAACACTACATCGATTGTTTTTTTTCGGCGGTCAAACAACTTCAAGAAGTTACTAAAGGTCATACGCGCGTCAAAGCGACTTTGACCCCTACAGCCCGCAACTCGCATACCACCCGGTTTCGACGCATTCTGATCTATCCCTGACGCGTTCAATGCCAGGGCCTGGTTCTGACATGCGCAAACCCACGATGGCCCACGGGTCGATTAGCGTACCACTCAACCATAGGGATGCCTCTAATACCTCAGCGTGAGTACACGACGTCCTGTTTCTATCCGTCTCCTCATCTTGTGTAGGTCCTGCTGGACAAAACCCCCAACTCCGATATCGGTCCCAGAAGTGAGCAAAGTCCTCAATTTGCACCCCATCATCTTGTTCATGCACACTAGCGTCCCCAGCCCCGCGCTCACGATAGTCCGTATTCTCGGATGACAAATACTTCCTCGGCCCACATGCGCCGCGCAGGAAATCCTAACGTCCTGCAGACTGTTCTGGCTAAGCCTGCCTATTACTTCGACCGTGACACCCATGTCCGGAAGCGTCCAAAGCTAGATGTAGGCACTTCATCGGGCCGAACTTCAGGAGGTACATCAGCATTGTCTTCCAGTGCGCATACTTCTGGTGCCATTGCTACCGAACGCGACGTCCGAGTGATTGAACCACGAGCAACCAGTAATCCTCCCCCAAATGACGCCGAGATCATCGAGCTCGGAACTAGTTCCGAGGACATGGGCGAACCTGTTTTTCGTCCGGTCAAATCCTCTTCTCCCGATCCATTACTTCTGCAAGGAGTTCATGCCTTCGATATACATCCATCAGATTATACGTCGAATAAGGGTAAGGGTCGTGCCAGACCCCAGTCCGAGTTTATTGTGGAAGGTTCGGAAGAGGAGGAAGAGATAGAGGAGTTCACACCTCCTCTACACAAGAGTCAGCTATTCAACGCTACGGACTCACGGGACAATCCGATACCCAAGGACATCGTGCAAGAACGGAGGAAGCTGTTTGAGGGTGTATACACATCTATTCCGGCAGCCGTGCGGCGGCCTCTTGGAAATCCGAAGAACCATGGGGGAGCCAGATCGGTTGTCAGCCAGATGAAAAAGAGGGATGAGGTAGGTGCATGCTGACTCGACAAGTGTTCGTGTCTCATGAAACTTCTGCCAGGGCACCCGCGGCTGTCAGGGAAACATGGGTGTCGTCGATCTTGTTGGAACATCCTCGTCCTATTTTCTGAATTCGGATCGCGACAATGGAAGAGGCCTGAATCTACCACTGAGAGCATGTTGTTTAGGTCACCACTGTTTTAAGCATTCCGAATTTTCGTCTCTCAAGCTAACATACGAAGCTATCCCGTCAAACGTAAGGGTGACATGGGGCCCATCATGTTCAGAAAAGTTCGAGTTCAGGCTTGATAGAGGTGTCCGTTCAGCAATGGTAATATCCTCAGTTGCTCCTCTGCTTCATAGCTCAGCTGTGGTAACCATTGCTAGATCGTGAATGATTCGGAAGAACCATTAAAAGAGGATATCGTGATCCAATTTATTGCTGCGGAGGGACTGGAATGGAATGGAATCGAACGTAGATTTAAAGGATTCGAGGGAGGTATGTGGCTACTGGGCTGGGTTTCTCGCTGCCTTGTCGTAACTAACTTAAACTGTATGCGTGTTACAGGTGGGTCGCGCGGCCGCGAAGTATTGACGTTTCTTTTCTCGAGCGAGAGAGATCGGGATTTCACCATTACCAGTTATCAGGCATTCGTCACCGCAATCAGGAAGGCTCTTTCAAAATCTGCTGTTGAAGTGATGAGGTGAGTTGATACCCTTCTTCATGTTGTATATCATCGTAAATTTTATCAGGCCATGTAAAGGCAGGGCCGTATGGGATGTTGCGTCTGGGCTTGCTGCTATGTTCGAACAAACAGAGCTCAGAAAGGATCAAGAAGAGCCCAACGAGATTATTTTAGGTGAACCATCGGAGGTCATCCGTGCTCTTACACCTTCCTCCTCGACATCGTTGAGAACACGGACGTCTCGTCCTGACTCGTGAGACAAATACGTTGACCCCAAGCCTCGCCTGACTTCTGTCACTAGCAAACCCCCAGACGGAGATTCAGCATCACATCTACCTCACCGTCGTTCTGCTAGACAGTCCGCAATACGGTCTTCCAGGGCTTCACCCCCGCCCCCACCGCCTACTCAGCTAGAGGCTGACGAAGTGTAAGCTTCGCTTTCTCCTATGTGAGGTTTAATTGAGAACAATGGGCTCTAGTGTTCTCACATACCCTCCAACCGGTACTGGGGTGCTTAATATCATGCAGAGTGATCTTAGGCGGCTGCAGCCCGAAGAGTACCTCAATGATACTCTCATTGAATTCGGTCTTAAGTATGTTTCCCTCGCTCGATATCAGCCACGTATCCTGAAATCCTTGAGACTTTGGCTCAATGACCTTCGCCAGAAGGATCCGTCCTTCGCAGATCAGATCCATGTTTTCAGCTCTTTCTTCTACAAGAAACTGAACAAAAAGAAGTTTGTGAAATGTGTTCGTGTAATTGCCATCTCTCACAACATTTCTTGGTTATAGCTCGGATGAAGGTTATAAGAGTGTGCGTAAGTGGACCGCTAAAGTTAATCTATTTGCGAAGAAATATATCATTGTGCCCATCAACGAGAAGTACGTCCACTCCCCGAGCTTAGTTTGTTTGCTGACACTTCTTAGCCTCCATTGGTACCTTGCTATCATATGTGAACCTGGACATACCCTGGAACCACCTCTTCCACCTTCCCATGTTTCTAGTATATCCATCACGAGAAAACGAAGGCAAAACCAGGAACATGCCACGGAGAACAATGTAGAGGGGGTGGTTGATCCTACCTCCGCGTTGACAGAGGGGTTATTGGACAGCCAACCTCCCACGACACGGGAACCTGAAGCAGATACTTCTTCCATGGGTGCGACAAGCGTGACGAGGCATAGCGTGGTCGAAAATGAAGGTATAGATGATGCTACGATTCTTGATTTCGGCAAATCTTGTTCAATCACTGCTGGGTTAGAGTCGGTTTCTGGCACAACTTTCGACGTCCAACTGCGGGATTCATCCCCGAATTTATACCATCCACCTTCTGATCCCATGGATGTCGACAGGGATATTTCCAGCTTAATTCCCGAGGCCAGCGGAGGGGAATACCCGGCATCAAAGCCATCCTCAGGCATACCGGTAAACCAGTTTTATGGGACCTCATCAAGATCAGGGGTTGCGGCAGCGGCCCATCGTAGATGGTGAGGATGGTGAGGACCAACGACATGAAGCGGAGGTGGACGATATGCTGGCCGTGACGCAGTCTATAACGCCATCCTCAACGGGGGACTTGCCTGCTCAGTATGTTTGTCTAACAAGTTGAATCAGCAGTCATTGATTCCGTCAGGACATATATCATTACCCTTGATTCGCTCGGTTCTCGACATCCACAAGCTATCAAGGTCCTCAAACATTACCTTGTGTCCGAGGCGAAAGATAAACGTAATTTCGACGAAGTGCGTGACGCAGTCGGCAAGCAAGTCCAGGTATATTAACCCGTCCTCCTTCGAGTTGAAACTTGGTGACTCATTTGCGTGTTAGGTTCCAGTTCAACCAAATACCTGGGATTGTGGAGTATACCTACTTCACTTCGTCAAGGTTTTCATGAGTGCTCCGTCAGATTTTATGGAGCGAATACTTTCTGTGCGTGGCGTCTATGCCAACCGTGCAAAGTGATGCTAACAACCTGTTAACAGACCAGGGGCACCATGCTAAGCTCCGAGCGCAAGAAGATGTGGCAGGACCACGAGGTTCCACAGTCACGGGACTACCTGAAAGCGCGAATTGTACAACTTTCTGAAGAGTGGAAATCAGAGAAGACCGTTCGAGAGGAAGGAGTAAATAGGCGAACAAGTAAGGATGCGCCGGAAGTAGAGACCTTATCCTCAGAAGGTGAAGTGGACATCGTGGAGGACGCTCCGAAGGGCAGGGCAGTCCTAGGTTCTAAGGATAAACAACCTGCTCTAAGAATTCGTTGATGTTACCCGCAATGCATCATATTCGGTTTCACGCTCCTTGTTGTTACATCTTTGGGACCCATTCACTGTTTTGCACACCTTTTATCGTTAGCCACACCTTACTGGAGCCAGTAACCTAGAGTCATTTATTAGCATGTCGCCTTTTTTATGTGCGACAAAAAAACTGGCCTCGCCTGCGGTCAAGTTGGAGTTCCCTTCAGCAACATGAGCACAGCAGCAGTAGTTTGTAACGAGGGAAGAACATAAATTCAAATCACTGCGCTACGCGAGCCGTGAAGATGCTGGTCCAAAGCTAAGAGGTTAAAGAAATCCGATAACAGGAGTGCGTACGTGACAAAAGTCTGAAAATTCCAAGTTATGGACGACGTAGCCAACCAAAGTTAGATGAAATAAGGAATAAATACAAATCTATCCAACGTGACGCTGATTAAACGAGAGGACAGGACGCTCGTCCAGGTAGACATTTCCCAAAGAAGTTGGAGACTGACTTGGGTCGATGTCGATGAATCCTAAGAGATAATGGATGCAACGATGAAGTCTGACGGATAATGTAGGTTGACATGGTTCACTGATATGTCGATATCAGAAACCGCGGAGTAGATGTCTCTTCCTATGGCCTGCAACGTTCCCTTGGACGACGTCTTCAGGTGGCACATGGACAAGTGCAAATGCGGCCGGTGTAGGGTCTGGTACAGCGTCCCGCCGCGCTTCGGTGTAAGTAGGTGTAACATGGGGAGACGACGAAGGGGCAGGACCCGCTGCTGCAGGAGAACTGGAGCCAGCAGTTTCGTGGGCGCTACCGCCAACGGCCTCGGGAGGCTCGTTGGAGGGACTAGTGTGTGACATATAATACCAGAGTCCAATGCCAGCACCACCACCCTGAGAGAACAGGTTACAAGTCCACACCAACCTAGTCTAGGGACACTCACGATAAGTAGGAACATGCCAACCACCCAGACCCAGCGTGATAGGCGACTGGATCCGTTCTGCGTCTTGATTAACCAAGAACTAAGAAAATACTTAACTCGGGACAATATCGCAGGGCGGGTCGTGCTTACCTAGGCTTCTTTTCTTCTTTAGCGACCATACTGAATCTCTTCCAGAAATCATTTCCGCGTTCCCCAGATTTTGGCAATAAATTATCTTCAGAATTGCCACGCATAATGGGCTCTGAGAATTTGACGTCGGATGGAGCTGGGGACTTTGAAGGACGGGCGAAGACGGGCGTAATGGGGGTCATCGGCGGTTGAAGGGGATGTGGCACACTTGGTACGGATGGTCTAGGGGCAGCTGTTTGGTAAATGGGCGGGGGCATGCGGGGACCCGTGTCTGGTTGTGGGCGGGTGATGCGAAGCGCTTGAGGGACCTGCCCCATCTGTGGCCGTTGAGATGACTGGGCCGAAACAGAGGCTGAAGGCGAAGGACTTGATATTTTAAGGTTGGAGACGGGCGCAGGGTACCCAGGCCGAGGAGCGGCCAAAGGGACTGCACGAGCAGGACGGGCACCTGCCATAAGGCCAACGGGTAAGGCTCCGGGGCCAGAACGTTGACTTCCTTTATCATACCTTGGAAGGAAAGATAATTCAGTTAAACAGGACGATATGCTGATCGACATACATGCTACTAGCCTAGTGTTCGAGATCCGGCGCAGCTGGTGTTCGAACTGTGCGCAGGCAGGGGTATCTGAATAAGGATGTTGTATTTTCACGATATCAAATGAGTGGAAGCCTCGCCAAGCGGCGATGTTACGAGGCAGCGAAGGTCGGTCGCGAGCCCGAGAACGGCTCGAAGAGACAGGATGGAGGTGGAGAAAGGAAGAAAAGGCGGTCAGCGTGGTTGGTTACCGCCAATCTCCGTGTGACCACTCCGAAACTGCGTCGCGCGGACTGCGATTAAGAAGCAGTTCGGCTAGCGCAGTGCTTCACACGTATTTGTCTCGTCTAGGTCACATGACAATGGGTTGTTTGTCGTTGTTGACGTCTCTAATGGGCGCGTCGCGTCTCGCGCGTGTCGCCTCTTTCTTTCCCCTGCGCTCGTTGCATTCGCCATGGCAAAGCGGAAGAACGCCGTCGTAGGCAGTGACGATGACACCCCCGACCCCTCCCAAGGCTCTAAACGCGCCCGGACAGAGGACAGCGAGGATCTTGTCGAGCTTCCTGCCTCCTCCCCTCGGCGGGAAAGGAAGCCGGTCATCAATGGCAAGAGTAAGTCCAAGGCCCAAGAGGGAGATAGCGACGACGACGACGAGGAAGAGGAAGACTTCCATCACGAGGAACAACCGAGCGAAGAGGAAGAGAGGAGATTCGAGGAGGACCATACCGAGGCAATCCGTCTCAAGCTCGAGCAGCGTCGTAACATCATTGGTGTACATGGTTTTACTTCTATCGTTGACATAATCTCGATGCATCATGTTACAGAGCATTGCCGAACATGGCATCATCGAGTCCGTCGAGATGAAGCAATTCATGTGTCATCCTCACCTGACTTTCACGTTTGGACCTCAAGTCAATTTTATCATAGGCAAGCCCTTTGCTGGACCAGTCGCACGTCGATAACTGACATACATCTCAAGGACATAACGGGAGTGAGCTTCTCACCGTGATTTGTGGTCGTGCTTGATTTTTCTCCCTGTCAGGTGGGAAGAGCGCTGTTTTGTCTGCCATCACGATTGCTCTCGGTGGGAAATCCGGTTCCACTGGTCGTGGAAGTGGCCTTAAAGCATTCGTTCGTGAAGGTCAGCAGTAAGTTGCAATCCACTTTCTCCTATTTCATTGCACAGACGCCCTTGTAAAGTAAGGCGGAAGTCACTATTGCACTGAAGAACCAAGGCGAGGAAGCATTCAAGCCCAAAGATTATGGCAAAAGTATCATCATTCGACGTACCTTCACACGGGATGGTTCATCTTCGTGGAAGATCATGAGCAAGGACGGTACCGTCATCTCTACCAAGAGGGACGAACTGGCTGCTATCTGCGACCATATGAATATTCAAGTTGACAATCCTATGAACGTTCTTACCCAAGGCAAACTTGTGGCAATCGCTCGTTTTGCGCATTCTGATACGGCTTTTTAGATGCCGCCAGGCAGTTCTTGAACGCTTCTCACCCTTCTGACAAGTACAAGGTCCATATCCCTGAACATATACTAGGAAATAATAGTGCTTATGATATTAACTACTAGTTCTTCCTTCGCGGGACACAGCTCAGCCAGCTCAGCGAAGAGTATGACACTTGCCTGCTCAATATCAACCAAACCAAAAAGTTACTTCACCAGAAGAAGCAGATTCTTCCTGACCTCCGCCAAACGTTCAAGGAAGCCACTTCGCGCTTCCAAGAGGCATCCAAGGCCCGTGAACAACGAGCCAAAGCTGACTCTCTTAAGAAAGAGCTCGCTTGGGCACACGTAGCTGCTAAACAGGAGGCAAGTATTGGTACAGTCACTGGTACAGTGCCGTCTCTGACACTGATGCCTCAGGAAATGGAAGGAAAGCTCGAGGATTTGGCCAAGGCACAGCGCCGTGTGGATAAGATCGAGGCCGAACTTCAAACTGCGGAGGTAAGTCCCCTTTTCTGGGGCACAATTCATCTTGATGGTCGTCCTTAGTCCCAGTTCCAACTTACTTCCTCGGAAGTCGAGCGACTCGAGAAAGAACACACCGAGCTTGGGAATATTGATCACCTCAATACTCAGCGTAACGAGCTTCAAGAGAAAATACGGGTCAATAAGAATGAGCTCTCTAATTTTAAAGTAGGCGATATATGACATCGAAATTTCGGCTTCTGACATTCTCCTTTAGAATGACCAAAACGCAATGAATACCAGCCTGGCGGGGGTGAATAATGCCATCAAGGAATATGATGCGAAAATTGCGGAAGAGACACGTCGGCTGGAGGCTCATACCCAGGCAAAGCGCGATGAAATTAATCGTCGTCTCGACGCTGCGAAAGAATCCGTCGCCGAGGCTGATCGCCGACTCAAGGAGGTCATCGAAATGAAACGTCGGGATCTCAGCAAAAGGGACGAAATCAAGTCGAAAGGCCAAGCCGCCGAAGAGAAGAAAAAGCAACTTCAGGAGCGGATTAGTGAATGTCAAACAATGATGAACAAGTGCAAAGAGCAAGAAAAGAACAGTCTAGCCCCCTATGGCAACAATATCAAAAGTGTCTTGCAAAGTATCAGCAGGGCACCTTGGCACGGAGACACTCCCATTGGGCCGCTTGGATTGTTTGTAAAATTAAAGGACCAGAAGTGGGGGCCCCTATTGAGGGCACAGTTGGGAAGCTTAATGATGTCTTTCGCGTGTACGGATGCGCGGGACCGACCTCAATTAAAGAAGATCCTTGACCAGTCCAACAAGTATGTCTGTCTATCGTTGGAGGTCACGATGCTCACTCATCTATTAGTTCTCACGCCAACGTTATCATCTCCGAGAAAGATTTGTTTGACTATAAGGCTGGTGAGCCGCGGGAGGACGTCCTTACTGTTTTGCGTGCACTCGATGTGGGTTCTTTGTCAAGAGGCGCTTGTGATGGCATTGAACTTCAACTGCGACAGGTTTCCGACCCATTTGTGCTTCGGATTCTGATTAATTCTGCGAATATCGAAAGGACGGTGCTTGCGACAGACCGAAAAGTGGGTGATGGTATACTTCAAAGCCTTCGCGGCGGTGGCGTTGCCTGGACTGCCGACTATATGCGAGTAACTAGATACCCGTACGCGCATTCCATCCCGTTCCTTATGCTGCTAACATTGACAAAACAGCGAGGGAGGTGGTTCATCAATCAATCTCATGAGGATCAATGCCAACGACCCACGGCGGATGCTGTTCCCAGCAAGTGATCTGGCTACAACACGTCGGTAAATGTGTATTTTTGATCGATCCTCCATGTCCCTCATTGCGCTTCGCAGCGACTGGGAAAAGAACCTACAGATTGCTGAGGAAGAGTTCAATGTTACACAAGCCGAGATTACCCAGTATCGTCGAGCCTATGACGAAGCATGCTGCGTGATCGACACGCATTCTGTGAGTCGATGTATTTATCATCAACCCGTGGTAACCGACTTGTTTAGGCGTCAGAACGGAAGGCGCACGAAGATCTACGGAGAACAAAGATATCCCACGTTGCACTTCAGGAGGAGGCGAACGAAGAGATGCCAGCTGGAATTTCGGGCTTACAGAATGCAAAAGAGGTGTGTTCAGCACTTATTATTCGTTCTATTTCTGTTATTTATCGCCTCGCAGGAAGCTGAGGCCGAGAAGACATCTATATTGGAGCAATTTACCAATCTGGCACAGCGAAAAGCCGTTATCGACGAACAACAGAACGAGCTCTTGAGGGAAATGAATAAGATCAAGCAGCAGATTCAAAACTTCGAGCAGCACCGCGGTGAAATAATGGTCAGCAATTCAATGTTAGGTATTACTTGGTCTAGGAGTAACTTTAATATAGGCGAGAATCGAGAGTGCTGTGGCGGATCGCTTAGAAGCCCAGAAAAATCAACACTTCTATCAAGCGAAGCTCGAGAAAGAAAGAAAAGAGGTTGTTGACACAGATGCGACTGCGAAACTTCTCCAGCAAGAGTTTTTTGACTGGTCGGTACAGGCAGAACAGTACTGCGAAAGAGTCGAAACCCCCCGCAAAGTAGCCGAGGTGCAGCGTCAACTTGATTCAGTTCAAACAGCACTGAAAGCACGAGAGCGCCGGTACGCAGCATCTGCGAAGTGATGTCTCCGTTGATTTTACCCTTCAGAGATGGTGCAACGATCGAAGAGATGACCGTCGCAGTGAACAAGGCCAAGGCCGATCTGGACAACGCCGAACATGACATTCGTAGTCTCTCTACTCTCAATCATGTAATGTCTTTGAAATTCTGATGGATCGCGACGTATACTCACAGTTGTTTAGGCGCTGAAGAATTCCCTCCTTGTTCGTATGAATAGATGGCAAGAATTCCGACGTCACATCGCACTTCGCTGCAAAGTTGTGTTTCAGCATCACCTGTCTCAAAGGGGCTACTATGGCAAAGTTCTATTCGACCACGTTAATCAGACGCTCCAGCTCAAAGTCCAAACCGATGACCAGACTCTGACTCAAGGGAGGGATAAAGACCCTCGATCTCTCAGTGGTGGCGAAAAGTCATTCTCGACCCTCTGTTTGCTTCTATCGCTGTGGGACTCAATCGGTTGTCCACTGCGATGTCTTGGTAATTGAGCGCCTTTTGTTCGTATCGTCAGCTAACAAATCTTAGACGAATTCGATGTTTTCATGGATGCTGTCAACCGTCGAATTAGTATGCGTATGATAGTGAGTGAAGTGTTACATGACTTCTTCCTTTGTCTTCACTGAAGTTACAGATCGAGACCGCGAATGCATCCGATAAGAAACAGTACATCCTCATCACACCCCAGGATCTGGGTTATGTTCAGGCTGGAAATACCGTCAGGGTGCAAAGGATGAGTGATCCGGAACGTGGTCAAGGGACCCTGGCCTTCAGCTGAAGACATGTGTCGCAATTGTCTATCGACCTACTAGTTTACTGCACGACAGAAGGTTCCACTGTCATATTCTTATCCTATTCGGTTGCCGATCATTCTACGATTGCTCTACATGCTGTATGATAGTAGCTGATACGTTCATTGTGCGTCGCTCGTCAATAGAACACATGTTGGATCCATTGGGAACTGTTATTTCCTCTCGATTCTATGCGTATCGTTACCTCTATCCCTGCGTGCACTGTTCATGATGTATGTGTCCAGATTGACGGGGGAACGGGTGCCGTTCGACGTGAACGGACCTTCAGGGCGCCGGTCCACCTTGAATGGCGGCAAGTCGGTGCCGCGAAAGTTGTTTCCCTGAGTGAGTGACGGCGTACGTGTGTTCCAAGTATAATTGACTGAACGGAACGTTGCCGAACTCGCCAGTGATCTCATGTCATATGTCCACAGCTTTACGTGGTCGCATAGATAAAAGAGCTACATTTAACCCGCTAGCAGGCTGTACGATGGCCTACGCATTCAGTCGACGACCTTCTTACCCTCGTCCCTGAATCGCCTAAGCTCTTTCCGCCACGGCTCCCAAACGTGGCCATACTTATTGAGAAGGCGGGCAAGCTCTTCTCTCTGCTCCCTCTGCATTATGCGTGAGCAAGTTGAATGACGTATTGAGATAGAGCGCTGAAGCGCTGACTGACCAGGTTCCACGGTTCTTCGCCACCATAGACATCCGTGAACAGATCACGAAGATCACTCTGCGAGAGTACTTCCGCGCGCTTGAGTGTGGTGATGACATCGTTCTTGAGCTTCGTCTTGAGTGCCTCCTCTTCCTGCGCGTTCCACCAACCTTTGGATTCCATGAATAGCCGGAAGCGGGTGATTGGGTTGTCGATCTTCTTCCAATTCTCGACCTCTTGTCGCCCGCGGTATGCAAACGAGTCGTCGGACGTCGAGTGGTGACCAATGCGGTACGTCATTGCTTCGACCAGTACTGCACGACCGCTTTCGAGGCAACGACTACGTGCCGCTTTAACGGCATTGAAAACCGCTAGGATATCATTGCCGTCCACTCTGACGGTGTCGATACCATAACCGGGTCCACGTGCGGCGATGCCATCACCATAGAACTGTTCGTGGGCAGGTGTCGAGATTGCGAAACCATTGTTACGTGCCAAGAAGATGGTCGGTGATGGGATTGTCGATGCAAGGAGCATGCCAGCGTGAAAGTCTCCTTCCGAGGCGGCACCTTCACCAAAGAAGACACAGGCGACATTCTTATTGCGCCTCGCTGGATCACGCTTGAGTGCAAATCCGACGCCAGCTGCTTGTGGTATTTGAGTTGCAAGGGGAGATGAGATGGTATGGAAGTGGTGTTCAGCCGATCCAAAATGCTACATGAATCGGTTAGTCGCCTAGTGACGAATAGAGGAAGGCGACGCACCATCGGCATCTGTCTCCCCTTGCCACTCTTGTCCTCGTGATTTCCAAAGCACTGGGCCATTGCGGCATTGATGCCAAAGCCTCTCCATAGTAGCACACCCATTTCGCGGTATTGTCCTGTGATCGGTCACGATTGGTGCAGTTTCAGTAGGATGAACAGATGCCGCGTACCTAGAACTCTGATGTGACGTCAGGAAAGGGAAGACTGATCCAGGCAAGAATGCACGGACTCATCATCGTTGGCCAACGCCGCGGCAGAACCGATTATGGTAGCTTCCTCGCCATACTAGGAGAAAGTCAAGAATGCGACGGAAAGGAGGTGAATTATCTCACAGAGGTCATCTTGGGGGGTATGATGAGCCACCGGGCGGGAAATGAAGACGGGATAGGAATGACGTACGTAAAAGGATATCCTGCCTTGACGTTGGACGTTGTACAGGATGTTGTCCATGGTTGGCAAGAGTTGCATGTGTTCATATCTGACGACGGGACATGTCAGCTGGGACTGTCGAACAAGCGCGGGGGCCGAACGCACAACTTGCGAGCGAACTCGGGGGTGATCTGCATGGACCGATGAGCGGAGTCGACGAGAAAGAGAAGAGGCGCACGTCTGGTAGCTGGGCATCTTCGACGGGGGTGCCAACGCCATCCAGCACTCTGTAGGTGGGTATCTGACCGGACTCCTGTGCGACGGAATTGAAGAACTGGAGCTTGGGAGAGATGGGAGAAGAGGACTTGGGCAGGACGGGCTGGTCCTTGGGCACGAACTTTGGGACTGCTGTCGCGAGGGGCCTCGCATGCAGGGCGACTCTTCTCAGGACGGCTGGTGGGGAGAACATTTGCGGATCAAGCCCGCTCGGAACTCGAGCTCGGTTAAATACGCCAAACAAACTGATTATGCCGTCGGTAGCTTCAGCGCCTCCTCTGCCGCCCTCCTCCGTCCACCCGTCAGCAACGTCACATAGTCTGCACCACCCAGTACATCCTTTCCTTTCGCACCACCCCTCGAGCGAGCACGTTTCTTGGCAGACTGTTGGGTCGAGGGTGGCGAGAGCACCGCTGGCTTTGGCTGGCTGGTCTGGGTCTTTTTCTAGACGCGCGATGGGTAGCACTCGGGCGGGATGTGTCTGTACTTACGACTCGTTTATGTAGTTTTGCACTGCGACCCATCGGAGAGGCGAACAAGACAGTTCCCACGATCTGACCCGGTTCAAAATGGCGTCGAGGCCGTCGCTTCTTTTCTCCAAAATCCACCATGTCTCTCCCCCAGCCCGTGCCCCCCTCCTGGAAGGTCCGCCCATTCCCCCCATTCCGTCCCCGTCTCACCCTCTTTCCAGGATCTCGGAAAGTCGTCCAACGACCTCTTGTCCAAGGACTACCCCTTCTCCGGCACCTCCCTCGAGGTCAAGACCAAAACCCCGTCAAAGGTTGCCTTCAAGGTCGCCGGTCTTCGCGACTCCAAGACCCTCGGCATCACAGGCGACCTGGAGGCAAAGTATGCCGACGGCAAGAACGGCCTCGTCTTCACCAACACTTGGACAACCGCCAACATCCTCAAATCCCAGATTGAGCTCGAAAACCACATTGCCAAGGGTTTGAAGCTCGATCTCACCACCACTTTGGTCCCAGAAAAGGGGTCAAAGTCGACCCTCTTCAATGTCATCTACAAGCAATCCGGTGTCCACACACGTGGTGCTCTCGATGTCTTCAAAGTGACGTCTCATTCCATCTTTGCTTCTCGACTTCCTCTAATCCCGTGAAAAGGGTCCCACGTTCACCGCGGACACCGTCTTCGGTCGTGATGGCTTCCTTTTCGGTGCAGAGGCCGCTTACAACGTGACCGAGGGCAAGATCACCCGCTACGCTACCGCCGTCGGCTTCAATGCCCCCGAGTATGCTGTCACCGTACACGGTCTCAATAACCTCAAGACCTTCTCTGCGAGCTACTACCACCGTGTTAGCCCAGACGTCGAAGCAGGTGCCAAGGCGATCTACGACACCAAGTCGACAACCTCTGGTGTCGCCCTCGAAGTCGGCGCCAAGGCGTAAGCCCCCCAGCCTCGCTTCACTTCGTTCACCGACCCCCTTTTTCTCTAGCTTCCTTGATTCCGCTGCCTTCGTCAAGGCCAAGATCAACAATGCGGGTGTCCTCGCTCTCGGTATGTTCCAGCGTCTGCTCATGCCCACACATGCCTCATGAAACACCCAGGTTACACTCAGACTCTCCGACCAGGGGTGAAAGCGTCGTTTGGTCTCGCTCTAGATACTCAAAGACTCAACGACATTGCTCCTTCTGGCCCTGCCCACAAGGTTGGCGTCTCTCTCACTTTCGACGCTTAAAATTATTCCATAGTGATAATAATTGGGTGTCTCACTGCATTCACAATGCATTTGGTGTTAGAAATCATTCTGTCCGAAATTCTTGCATTGTAATGTACAGATGAGTGGTAACATACTGCGTGAAGAACTGCAAGCATTACACAAACACGTCGTGAAGCCACGCTTCGTAGTCGTACTCTGACTCTCCAACTTCATTGTTGGACAAAGGCAACACCTCCCGCAGATAATCGATCGCGCTGGCGGGGAGCTGAGCTAACCGCATATCAAGTTCAGTCACAAACGGCTACAAACGGTCCCGGGGTCAACGAACGTGCTCGCGACACCGCGAAGAACACACCTTGTCCCCCGCGATCCCACGGAAGGAATCTCGAAGCTGTTCCCGCGATGTTTGGTCTTCCGTTATGTCCACCTGATCATGCGTCAGCACTTGAATAATGCGACATCGAATCGCGGACATGCGTACCAAAAGATTGATGAACGCTTCAAACGTCACCGCCCCGTACTCTTGGACGAGTTGATCGTAGATGTAGACAAAGTCCTCTTCCTGCTCAATCTTTAGTACCCTGTCGTTCTCCCAAGCTTTGCACGTACCGAATAAATGATCCCCAGGCTTGCCAGCGCTGCGGTGAATTCCGACAGAATGAGCGTGTTGGTTTCGTCCCGGTCAAAGTACCGGAAGGTGCTTTCGAATTGTTCCAGTTGAGCCGGCGTCAAGTTGGTCAGGTTCCTCGATACGATCTGTCACGCATCAACGAGCGTCGAACAAGAAACGAGAAGAAAAGGCCCACTTGGTTGTCAATGAAAGATATCTTTTTGGCGATCGCCTGAGTGACAAGCTCGAGCTCAAAGTCGAGGTCTTGCCATGTGAACACGGTATAGTCGTTTTCCTCCACGTTGGCTTCCGTGCAATCGCTCTCGGCCTTTGCTACACGGGCCAGCGCTTCGGCGAGGCCGGGAACTCGAAGTTGTATCTTCTGTACTTGCACCTGTTGCTCCTTGAAAGAGTCGAAGACGTTAGTCGCAGGCAAGCGAACAAACCGGCCAGGTATACCTCTAACGGACCTTCGACGCTTGCTAGATCCAGCGAGACACCATGCAGGCGCTGCGAGAAGTCGTTGGCAATGTCCGCAAATTTTTTTCGAAGAGATTCCTTGATCCTTGGACACGTAAGACGTTGCTGCATACCACACAGTAGTACACGTACTGTCGTATTTGCGCATTTATCGACCGAGAACGTTTTGCTTCCGAAGCTAGCAGCTCATTCCATGCATTGTCCATATCCTAACATCTCGAGTGAGCGCATGTCAAGAAAAGGTGTTGGCTCTGCCGACCGGGAGTGCAAGCCCAACAGGAGGGACATATTCCCTCAGCCCGTACGTCTTCAATTTGGTTTGGATATTACCGAAAAGGGTTGTGACATCTTGCCGTTCTGTGACCCAAATGCGCTTCGTCGTGTGCTTGTACGTCGTGAAGGCTGAAGATTGCTCCTTGGCGTCTGCATACGTGCCAGTAAACTTGCTCGCTACCCATTTTTCCTGGACTTCCGCGAGGGCACAAAGCAACTATAAAATGGAAGTCAGATCAGAACGAGAGGCCCACAAAACTCGCGAACATTACGAGCCCTGCGCTCATAATCGTTCTTGCTCATCCACACGGATTGCATGAGTTCCGCAAATTTCTCAACGCGGCGGGAGACAGTTTCAGCCTGGTCTGCGTGGGTAATTCTTTGAATAGCGCAGTCTTCAAGAACAAGATTGACTGACCCATCGTGGAGAAAGCATGGAAGAAACTGGCAATGTAAGTCATGACGCTTCGTTCATCCGGACGTTCCGAATCACACAAGTCCTCGACTTCAAGTAGTTGCTGGAAAACGATGATCAAAAGTGGCATCGAGTCGGAATAGAACAAGACTGACTGGGATGCCGAGATGGTCAGCAGCGACCTGGAATGCCAGACGCGTATTCCCGTGGCGATCCGACTGGCTTGACGTCACTCCCGGGAGGTAAGAAGAAAGAAGGCCCTCACTTTGTCCAGCTTATCATAATCTAAAAGGTCGGGGCGGTGGCGATGAATGAGAGCGCATCTACAAACAATGAGATGATAATCTAGGTAAAAGATGGCGGTTACCGACAGCGCAAGTCCATCTGACCAGCTCACAGAAAAGTCTTGGACATCGACTTCTTTGTACGGGGCTGTCTTCCGCTGACACCAGAGTAAAAGCCCTTCCTTGGCGGAAAGACCCTCCTCGCTGAGAATGCCCTGAGTGGTTCTCAGCCCGCAATTTGCATATCACTCACCTGATGTCCGCGATGGTGAAACGTAGAACAAGGGTCCATATCATGCCGAGAATAAGCTTTAAATTACCGTCTATGATATCTGCAGACGATCTCGCTGAGCAATGCGAAGCGTCGTATTTGGGAAGACTGCACCTTCCGGACCAATGTTGGTCAGTTTGATGCCCCTCTGTCTGATAAACTCCAACGCCTTGTTCACATTCTCTGCCTTTTGAACGCGCATTCTTGGATTTTTGTTGTATCTTCCTAGCGAAGTGTCTCCTGAAATTGAAATGAGCCCTCCAAGTTACGCCGAGAATGGACTATTGCTACCCATGATTTCCTGTCAATGTGCGTCGAGAATGAACAGCTAGTCCAGGAAACGCGATCCGGTTCAACGGACCATTAATTGGATCAGGCGCACGCCATCAGAGAGATCCTGCACGAGGGAGCGCATGGGTGGGTATCCGTTTGCCTCCAACTTGGTATTGAGCCTGGAGGTTGAGAAGAAGGACGTAGGCCACGACGCGCCGCATGGTATTGGCGTTGGAACGCACCATTTGCAGAATGTCCTCTCTTGGGTCGAATCCATGGTAGCAAGGTTTCCTCGGCGTGAAGATCAGCAGCCGCTCTCGAATGTGATCAAGAGCTCTGCTGTCGGCTGGTTGCCAGTGGGTGATCAAAACGAGTAACTTGGACTTGAACTGGTCGGAGCCAAAGACGGTCACGTAGCAGTGCTACCCGCATTAGTACTACCCTCACTCCCATCAGAGGCCATTTCCAAGGCTCACATTCATCATTCTTCACCTCTAGCACACGCGCGGAAATGTGAATCATGCATCTGTCATGGTAAAACCAACCAGGGAGCACTGGCCCAACGTACAGGTCGAGGGATCGGGATGCTTGACGATGACGTGCCCCGGCTCGCGGGCTGGGTAATTCAAAGTTTCAGAACTTTGGTTGATCGATCTAGCCGGTCCATCTCGAGCATTTTCCCATACACTCAAGAAACTCGATTCGGTGTTGATACAGCAGGGTGTCATCCAACCCAGGGGTAAGGCCCTAAGGGCTGTCTAGTTCCTCTCGCGCCAGGGCACCGTTTCGGAATGGGACCACCTCGTATATCGATTTGTTACGGCTCATACTTTGTTTCGTGCCTGATGAAGTCCCGTTGTTCGATACCATCTCAACGCGGACGCTGAGGTCAGTCTCGAGCGTCAAAAGTACGAACGAGTGACCGTAACACCGCACGCGACCCATGAATGAGTGCCGTTCGCAATCAAGACACGGTGTCGAAACAAACTTGCGCGGACGGGCCGAAGCCTCGTAAGTGCCCCTTGTGTAATGTGAATGCACCGTCAAGATGGACAACAGAAGAGTGCAGTTGCTCAGGATAAGTGATTCGGCGGCCCAAGCAAGTGTGCATCGTTCTCATCGATATAGACAGCATCAAAACCATCACGAACAATGTCAAGCGTTGGTATCCTGGCCACCTGCACACTGAAAAGGTCGGCGGGCTGCGCACCGGCATCCTAGAGACGATAAATTTTGGCCTGTCTTCTTGTGGCTGTTTGGACGATCACAGCGGCTCCGTGAGTGATCATGTAGAATTCGTTTTCGAGCGGCAGCATGTGTTTGAGAAGAGAGGTAAATAAGACGTGAGAGTGCCACCAGCTTGCATGATTCAGAGCAGATCCAACAGACGATTGCAAGCTGTTTGACATTTGTAAGACTAGACATTCCACGGACGTGGGTGTAAGCATTTGGCGACGGTGCAGACAGTACAGAGCAATGAAGGATGCCGATAGAACGGCGTTGATTACATACGCCTACTCATCTGGCGCGACGAACTTTGGACAACCTATTCACTCGTTCCCGCCATGGCTACGACTCAGTTCGACCGGATATATCATGGATTGACATCAGAGATTGGAAGTGAGTACAGTCCTCTCGGCACTAAGAGTTCATCTCATGGCCGCTCTAGAATTGCGACTCGCGGGCAGCGGCATGGCCTGGAAAGGCGAGGAAAACGAAGCAGTGTCAGCGATACCCGCGGACGAGATCAAGTGGGCGCAATGGCTACGCGTCGCGAGAAATTTCCAGCTCAGAGTCGGACTGAAAGACAGGCGCAGAGAAATATTCGACGGTTTCGTGCGAGAGGTGCCTTGGAAGCCTCTGCCCTCTCAGTGGAAAGCTGAAGCTTCCCTTGCTACAGGACCACGACAAAATCGCAGGTCTACTCAAGCAGCACTTTGGCGTGACGTTGGAAGTGAAGGACGTAACATTCAAAGGGTGGAATTGGGGTGTCACCGACATTCAAGGTCTGTTTTCGGGTGATTCAAGATAGCTCTGCCGGTGCTTATTCTATTCAGGACAAGATCTAGCTTTCCTGGTATCAAACAAGACTGCTTTCGAACTGCCTTTGAAGCAGGTCGCCAATTCCAACATCGCTGGGAGGACAGAGGTATCCCTTGAGTTCGTGCCGTCGTCATCAGGCGGTAAAAAAGCTTCAAAAAATGCGCCCGACGAGATGGTTGAAATCCGCTTCTACGTGCCCGGCACCCAGACGAAAATTCGTGATTCGGATGCCGGCTCACAAAAGTCTGATGCGGAGGACGAGGAAGGAGAAGAAGTTAGCGCAGCGCAAGCTTTCCACGATGCCATCAAAGACAAGGCCGAAATTGGACAAGTATCAGGCGATCTTGTTTTGAGTTTCGAGGAGGTCCTCGTACTCACGCCTCGTGGACGCTACGATGTAGACATGTTCCTCGACTTTCTACGACTCCGCGGCAAGACTTATGATTATAAAATTCTTTATTCAAGCATCTCAAGGCTATTCCTACTTCCCAAGGATGATCAACATGTTCTGTTCATTGTGAGAATTTCATTTATTTAGTACTATTTTTTTAATCGTGCGTAGCTTGGTCTTAGCATACCCATCAGGCAAGGTCAAACCAGATATCAATATTTGGTCATGCAGTTCGCGCGAGAAGAAGAGACGACCGCCGAGCTAAACATGTCCGAGTACGTTCACGGTGATTGGCCATTGGTATTCCTGATTGAGTGATCATGTGCCAGAGAGGAGATCGCGAAATACGACAGGCTAAAAAAGAATTACGAAGACCCCACTTTCGAGGTTGTATCAGGCGTCTTCCGCGCACTATCAAAGAAGAAAATCATTGGCTCTGGCTCGTTTCAGAGGCAAGCCTTTCATAATCTTGTGACATTTCCTGATCCTCAAGTTGGTGCGATTCTAGCCGCGACGGGCATCCTGGTATCAAAGCCAATCTCAAAGCCGTTCAAGGTGACTTGTTCATGCTTGAAAAATACATCTTTTTCGTGTCCAAGCAGCCCACGCTCGTCGAGCTTTCTGACATTCACCAATGCGTCTTCTCTCGAGTGGGCGCGAGTATGGGCGCAAACGCAGCTCGGACTTTTGACCTCAAGATCGTCACCAAGAGTGGGCCGGAATACACATTCACTTCAATTAACAGGGAAGAGCATGAGCCAGTGGAGACCTTCCTCAAGGAGAAGAAGGTCAAGATCAAAAACGAGATGGTGGCAGACGTAGATATGATGCTGGCCGCTGGTGGCGGCGACTCGGACGAGGAGATGCAGAGCGTGGCGAGCAGTGGTGACGAACAACCGAAGCCTCGCGTTGGTGGAGATGACGACGACAGCGAAGAAGGTGAGTCGGGTTGCCTGTTCGTTCGCCTGGGTACTGAAAGATGTTCGCTAGACGAGGATTTCGAGGCATCGTCCAGTGACCAGGGGTCGCCGAGCGAGAGCGACTCTGAATCCGGAGGCGGTGTCACGGCATCGGATGCCAGTGGTGATCGGGAGCTGGCAAAGAGTGCAAAGGACGGAAAGAAGAAACTTACCAAGAAGAAGGCCAAGGCCCAAGCAGATACGAGCGATGCAGAAAATGAACCAAAGAAGAAAGCTGTCAAGCCCAAGACGAAGCCCAAAGCAAAGAAAGACGACGAAACCGATGCAATGGACGTTGATGAAGTCGAAAAGCCGAGACCTAAGCCAAGGCCAAAAGTCAAGGGAGGCGACGAAGATGGGCCCGTTAAGAAGAAGCTCAAGACATCCGCATGACACACTCGTCGCACCGTGTTTTCCGTTGTGTTGATTCGAATGTTACCTTGTTTACAAGGTCATTCCATTGCACGTTCCCAGATCGGCACCTATCATCCCCGTTAATACTTGTAAAATACACTACATACATGCATGGACACGGGTATACAAAACATGCTCCGCATTTGAGACAAGCCGATTAAACAAGAGTAGAGCCGTGCTTTGCACGGCCCTTTACAATTATGCGTCTCCTTTCCGTTTCGCAAGAAGGGAACCAGGCTCAAACGCGACATTAGCGGAGGGTGCCTGACTGAACGGGGGTGGTACATTGACTAGAGGTTGCGCCGGGCGACCAGATATAGACTGTTTTCGGGTCCGCGAACGAGCGAGGGGTTTTGTTTGGGACAGTGATTCCCCGGTTTTTGCGAACAAAACATGTCGCTCCTGATAAAGGACGTATGACTGGCAACAAATAAGCACTCTGATCGATGTCGGATGATAACTTGGTTTGCTTACACGAGCGATAAGGATGGCCTGCACCCATTTTTCGCCGTCCTGGGGGTTGCAGGAGAATACGTGAAGGTAGTCCGCGGCATTCTCGAACAACGAAAGATGGTCGGTGGACTTGACAGCAAACACGTACGGTTTTGGTGACTTATGTCGCCGAGTTACACAGTAGGCATCGAAATTTGACAGTGAGCACAGGAAGACTTCGTCCTTCCCCTAATGAGTTGCATGAGCAACGCGAGCAACTCGGCCGAGCGACATCAAGCATTACCGTGTCCCGCTTTGATAGCCATAAGCCGTGTTCTCGAAGTTCCATCCAACGCTTGCTCCATTTCCCTCGTTTACTCTCCCAATCAATCCAGCCTCGATGGATGGGGGCGCTGGTAGGTAAAGCCTATATCGACTGATCAGCAAACGACGTCCGTGTCGATGGTCGAAAATTACCAACAGAGCGACTCAATAGCTGAGCTAGAGGGGTTGGCTTGATAACGAAAGCATTCAATAATTTATCCTTGTTCCAAGAGGCAGAAACGTCAAGGAGTAGTTCGTAATCTCGAATAGGCCGTTCTACGAAGTAGCGCGGACTTCAGCGTGAAGAAAACAAAACTAACAAGAACTCTTACCCATGCCATAATCTTGAGCCATCTCGAACACCATCCACGATCCTGATCTATCCAATAAGCCTTGGCTCGCGACCGTCTCTATGATGTCTCCGGCATTCGTGGCAGGTGTAATCTCCACCGTATTGAACCGTTGCATGTCTCCTATAAAAACCCTTTGCTGTACCACAGGTCCTCTGAATACGTGCGGTGGTGTAGACTCTGAGACTGGCACTGGGGGAATAGGTGGACGTTGCATCGTTCGCTGTGTGACATCACCTTCCCTATCTACGGACGATCGGGGAGCGCTCGCGGACACTTTCCTACCATCCTCACTGACGCGACGTGGGTTATCGTATCCCGCTGAAACGTCCCGACCATTGCGTAAGGCGCGGCCGGAGGTGGCGGCCGTTGTACTGCGTACTAACTGAGGAGCGGACGCTTGATCGATGGAGGTTTCAAGGTGTCGTGCACCAGGACGATGAAAAGAGCGCATAGACTTCAAAGGTCTATCCTGTGACGATGCGTCAGGGACCCGAGGCGACTTTTGTGATAGGTAGATCTTTTGATCCGGATGCCTCACTCGAGAAGAACTTCGAGAGACAGCGGCGCTATAGCCGGCTGCGCGAGGTGGAGAGATGGTGGGTATAGAACCACCATAAGTTAGGGTCGCAGCCGGGGGTGGTGTGCGAGAAGAAGACTGGAGGTTCATGAGTTTCTTGGTTAAGTCTTCTACCGCGAACACCCCGGCGGGTGCCGTTTGCGAACTGGAAGCGGGTGCCGGCGCAGCAGACACGGAGCGTTTGCGAGAACTTGTCCGCGCAACTCGTGCGGGTGGAGATTCTATCGGACAGGTAGGTGGTAATTGTTTTGCAGCCGCCCGAGAGCCATTTGCGCGTTCCAGTTTTCGCTGCTGGCGTTCGTCGCGTAATTGCCGTCGGATCGACTTTTGAGCGGATAACGCCGTCGGTACTCGCTGAGCCAACGGGACATCATCATCAGAACCGCCAGCAACCTTTGAGTGGCGAGAACGAGTACGAGAATGTGCACGCGATGGTGCGCCGTTTGATGCACCGTCAAAACTGTAATAGACTGTGATGCCATCCGCGTCATCGTCGTCAGAAGACGAAGTGTAGTCTGGAGTACTCGAGACCGAGGGATAGGGTTTACCTCGACGTTCCTCATCTCCGTCGTCATCATTACCTCCAGCACCTCCACCGTATGCGCCGGACGACTGACCACGCATATAACTTTCATTGCGGTTGCTGGTTTCCCGTTCTCTGCCTCGCTCATCACGACCACTCTGCCTTTCAAACTGGCTTCGTTGCCCACGCCAGTCGCCACCATCTTGTGGAGAGTCGAGATTTGGCGGGCTTATGACATGGGTGACATGAGCGTCTGTTTGGGTGCGCCCACGAAGCATGCTACCTCTACGCATCGTGTCAGCGGATGATCCGGGTTCGAAGTGGATTGGACTAGAACGGTGAGGTGTGATGTCCACGTCTGGGAATTGAAGTCTTGCTCGCCCATCCGTGGCGAGATCAACGTCTGGTTCGGAATCGGACAAATCGGAGAGGGATTGGGTATAGTAGTCGAAATCAGAATGGTAACTCAGCGGGTCGTCTTCTTCGGAAACATCTTTATCAGCACGAAGAATTATAGAGCTCTCATCTGCATTCTTTACGTCCATGGTGTCTTCTGACCAGGGGGACAATACGGATGAAGAGCGTGAGATGGCGGAAGAAGAGGGCTCAGAGGTGGTATAGGAAAGTGAAGGAAGGGAATCCATGTCGGCATCGTCACCAGAAGGTGAACGTGAGGAAAACGTTTCATCAGGAAGCGAGGCGGAATCAGCCGCGATTTCCCGAGACACATTGACGCATGTCCCTGAGTCACGTATCTCTTCAATGGACATAGGTTCCGTCTGTATCATGGTTTCCTGTTGTGGTAATTGGGTGCTTGCCAGTGAAACCTGAGTTTCTGGCGTCTGGGATGGAGCCGCACCGTCCGGTGCGTTTCTCGCAAGAAGGTTGAACTCGGCGCTCAAATCCATATTCCAAGGCTCATGAGGCAAGCGTGCCCCTGGCGTTCCTTTTCGAACCTGTTTAGGTGCACGTTAGCCCCGACGGTTCATATATAGAGTTGAGAAAGTGTACCTTTCTCCCAGGCACAGACACGTTCATTTGAGCCAGGGTGTGTAAGGAAGGAAGCGAAGGTCGCGGTGTAAAGGCAGGACGAGTGTGGGCAGGACGAGCCTGACCGTGACCAGAGGATCTGGGACGCGTTACCGTCGCTCGCGGTATATGTACGCCCGGAGAGACGACAACGGTGGATGAGCGGGGTGCTCGAGACAAAGTGAGACGAGACTCTGCAGCGTCGGACGAATGAGGAATAGCGCAGGGTGTCAAGTTAGCGAATGGATCGTCGTCCAGGAGCGACGGGGCGGGAAGGACAAGGAGTGGAAATTCGGACGAGACGTCTGGGGAGCTGTGAAAGCTCACGAGAGAGAACGAGCGTGCCCGCAAAGGAGAGTCGCGAGAGTGGGTGATGCTGGGATCTGTAGGAGGTTGCTGGGAGTGAACGGACTGTTTCTTGGGTGACTTTACGGCGGGGAATAGGCCGGTCTTCGGAGGGTTCTGATCGGGTGGGGGTGGACGAAGCTGGAGACGTTCCATCGTCAAGGAAAGCGGAGACTATGAGAACACATTGAGATTCCAGACCACGGTAACCAGAACTACACGTGACCGCAAGTCAGACTGACCTCGCTACCAACAAGGTGCTCAAATGCGACCACGATGCCCTCAAAGGAGCACCCTGCGACACGACCAGCAGCTTCGACGTCATGCAAGGGTCGATGTAGAGTCGAATAGCCGACAGACATCTCTCGACGCTAAAAGTTAAACGCTGAGAAGTGCAGATGGCAAGGGTGACAGACGATGCGAACAAGAAGCCCGACAAAGTTTTGTAACGTCAACGAAACGTAAACCTGGTTACGGTCTTGTTAACGACCTCACACCGCAACTCGCGGCCGACTTGAAACGTTCATGGCACCTCGCGATCTCCCCGGCTTGTACTGGGATCATGAGAAACAGCGTTACTTTCCCCTTTCCTCTCGGCCTGTCCGCTCACACTCTGCCGCGGACGGTCCGCACCAAGCCAACCAGCAGGTACCGGCCTCGGACTCCATTCCAATCGAGCGGCGGTCGACTTCGTACCATGCGCTGTCAGATATCCGTTCGGTCATTCGTACCGTACGCAAGGACGCTCTGTTTCAGTCGGTCGTTCCTTTCACATCAGACAGTCGGTGACTACATCTGCCGTCTACAGCCAAATACAAGCCTCGCAGGTTTTGCTGGCCAATAAGATCTCCTCGACGGACATCCCTCAAGTTGACTCAGGGTTTCTCTCTGCCTTTCAGGTGCGCCTCAGTGCGTCCGAGCGCAATTCTTGCAATCGCACTGTGTCTCGCTAATGATGAAGAAAGACCGTCTCCCACGGCGGGCGCGTGTACAGCTTCGCCGGAGATTCGTCCGGATGGTTCTACTCTTCTGGCGTCGGTGATGAACGTGAAGGAACAACTAGTACTGATGGATGGCAACCCCAGTTCCACCTCTCATCCGAGGCACGTCCTTGCTCGGGTTTCCAACCCCTGCCAAGCTCTCAATGCCGTTGCAGATATCCTCCATCGCCGTATCCGATACAGCCTGCGTGTCGGTCGTCCACTCCTTGACATCGTCCTTTGACTGAGGCAATCCGGACCAGTGCGGCTTCTTTCGGTCCAGAATGTAGATTGTTATACGCACCTTTGGATAATCCCGTTCAAGGGCAAGCCTTCTTCCTTTCTTCACCGATCTTGTTTGTCACCCTTGAATCCAGCACTCATATCTTGAGTTTTACTCGTAACATGTTATACGACATCTGGAGTGCAGATCTGAAGGGATCTCGTCTTGCCTTAGGTAGTCGTTACTTTGATCTTCCCAATCTCCTCTGATGTCAGTGTTAGGAGCTCATAACCAAGCAGTGATAATCGAGGATATTGCTGTTTCCACATCCCCGCAACACCTTCGCACGAGGAGCGACGTTCTTGCGCTGGCTCAGCGCGAGGTTTGGGTTTATTCTTTTATCTTTCGCCTTTTCTAATGCGTGGTACAGAACATTCTCCATGCGGGCCTCCGTAATGGTGGTATTTTCCAATTTGACGCTCGTGTCCAGGGATCGTCTTTATTTCCACTCCTTGATACCGTAAGAGAACGCAGGAGTTCAATCACAGCCCTTAAGCACCTACGCGACCACCAGCTACTTGTAAGCTTTATTGATGGTGGAGTGAGTACCTTGGTTTCTTATTCGATGAAGCCTAGAAAAAAAAATAGATATCAACGTTTGATTTACGTTTTCCCACTGGGACGCCATCGATGACTTTCACTGGCAATTGCAACTCGTATACTGTTGGATTGGTAAGTCAGTGCTGTATTTCCTACATGAATTCTGGTTCGAGTGATGGCCGCCTCCAGCCATTAGCAATAGATCCATACGAGAGATTTTTATTCGCCTCCGGAGAGGACAAAAGGATACGGCTCTGGTCCCTTAACACAGGCGGGGCAGCTCTCCACCCAGAAGCAACGAGCATAACCAACCAAGCGGTGTTTCAGAAACGGTTCGAACACCGAGTCGCAGCACTGCAAGTCATCGAAGAAAGGGAGGGATTATGCCTCTGGGTTGCGTCCGGGACCGAGATCTGTAAATATGGCTTAGACCATCACTCGGAAATTGGGACTTGAGGCTGAAAGGCACAAAAGCACACGGATAAAGGTGTTGTTCATACACGCCATCTCGTCACACATGATACGAGTTACAGAACAAGAGGTTACGACACAGCTATAGAATCCATATGGAACTCAACCGAGGGAGAATCCCGCGGAGATCAAATGTGACTCAAAAGATCAACAAGCCTCACTGATAACGCGACCGGGCAAGGTCCTAGGAACGCCGGGAAGCTTGATTGGGCTGGATGAGGATCCGATGGACCGAACAGTTGCATAGGAGTGTACGAGTTCATGATCGGGATAGCTAGGGACTGCGCGACCTGGTTTGGAACGTCGATTGGGGTGAGCATCTCGAAGATGGGTGGCCGGTCTCGTCCCCGGGGGAGAAAGAATTGGGAAAAATCGGGGTAACGGTTATAAAGCGGATCTCTCGAGTACGTGGGCATTGGGGTCGTACGCGAAAACGGCGTTGTATTCATAGACGGGCTGTTGAAGTGCGTGGGTGCTGAGATGCTTTGACATGAACGAGGCCGCTCGGGTTCGGCATTGACAGGAAACGGTGGACGAAGAGACTTCTTGGAGGAGCATGGTGCAGGATCGACTAGTGTTGACGCCGTTTCACAGGATGCCAGATCAAGCGAGGGATTGGGTGGGACGCGCAGATCCAACGTGAGTGTCGGGATTTGAGCTCGTCGTTGGCGAGGTTCGGTCACCGGTTTGCCTTTCGTGCTACGAACGGCCACCTTCGATCGTTGACGCGTAAACCAGTTCCTAACCCACTTCTCGTCTCTAGAAGAGAGTAAGCTTGCACGACGGCCAAAGGGCATCCCATGCGCTACGCACAGGCCGGTTTCCGCCACTGTCGCCAAGAGCTTTTCTTCTGTCGGGTTTTCTGACTCTGAAAGGAGATTCTTGAGGACAGCGAGCTGCCAATCCTTTGCGACTGTCGGCCGTTTTCTGTGAGTGCGCTGCGTCTGCATGCTAGTAATGGTTACAGTCAAAAAGTCGCACGAAGCTTGACCTCCTCAATGCCCCGCTCCAGCGTCGACTCGCTCCAAGACCCTCCCCCCGATGTCCCAGGTCTATCTGGAACGGACTCGACTCCACGTCTCATACTTCTTCCCGACACCGACGATCACGACCCACTCCAGGAATATCCCACCGACGGCGACGACGACAACTTGGATGAGGACGGTGATTCGCAATCCGTCCAACCGCTCTCTCCTTCGGTCGTCTTTTTACATCTCTTGTCACCTTATCTCAGGCTTGGCGCCATCTGTGCATTTGACGTCAGGGATGCCTCGCTTGCATATGCCCTCGCCGCACTTATCGTCGCCGCTTCCCTCTCCGCATTTTGCCGTCATATCTGGTTTCTTCTAGGACGTTATGTGCGCAGGTCTTCCACTGAAGACGTGCTCCTTCATAGTTTTGCACGGGGTCACCGGAGGGTCCGCAAGGATGGTTGGGCACGTTGTCTCATTGCCATCCTCAGTGGATCATTTAAGATTTTATTGGCTGCAATGTATCTACGGAGTGAGTTCGTGCCCTACATCCTGTTTCTTTTTTTCTCATTCTGTCTTGAAACAGATTCCGTAGATTCTGCACTCTTACTCAGGGTCCCAGATTGGATCCCTTCCCCTTCCCGTCTCAATATCTCGATTTTGTTGTCAATATTTGCGTTTGTACTCTCTCTCCCCAGGTCATTGGCCTCCAAGACCATTACACGCACAACTATTCTCTCGATTGCCTCGTATCTGGCATGGCTGGTCGCCGTCTCCGGTGCCTATGGTGCGAATAAACTTGGGCTTATATCATTTGGACGGGGATTGTTGTGGAATGAAATCAGTTTAGTATCCTCATCGATTCTCCATACACACCAATTCATCCTTGTGCTACAGGTAGCTTAACCTTCGCATGCACCACTGCTATGACAGTCCCCTTGTCCGCCTCCTTGATCGCAGGCACTCCATTGGTCCCCCCTGCGTCTAGAAACGTCAGGAGAAGATCGTTTGAAGCGTTAAACATATTTTCAATCGTCCTGGCGGTGTTGCTCTTGCTTCCTCTCGTGATCATGGCAGCACCACATCGTGCACCGGTAAGTGGGACCGAAAGGTGAGCCGACCTGGACTGACAAATTCAAAAAGGCTGCCAGGGCTACGTCAGATGACCTCGTACTCGCATTGCGCATTGCCACTCTTTCATTATCCATCCCATCCGTCATTGTATCAATAATCTCACTCCCATTGCACGGAGTGGTTCAACGCGACATTCGCACCGATCTGGTGTTGTCTGGCATTGTTGTTGCCATTTTCTCACTTAGTCTAGTTCCGCCCAGCGTTGCAAGTATTTTGGACGATGTCACGTTATTCCTTGCTGTCTCAGGAACGTTTTTGTTGCCAGGTATGTTTTCGCTCTTAATTTTCATGAGGATGGAAACTTAACGTTGATTGTGATTCTATAGCCTTGGCACACATCACTATTCATCACTTCCGCCGCCCACTCTCGATTGTTGTTTCGCATGCACCGCCATCTGCTCTAACCACGTCACACCCTTCCAGTGGCGAGCGTTCGCCGTCTCCATCTCGCGACCAACTTCTTCAACGCAAAGAATGGCTTCTTCAGCGTAGTCGCTTGGGCAAGCGTTTGTTCTGGGACATTGTCGTTTGGGGTGTTCTCTTACCAGTGTGTGGCTGCGCTTTCACTTGGGCTGCCGGCCGGATCGCCCGACAGTGGTAGTTGTCTCTGAGAGATATCATATGTGTACGAGACGGCTCGGTTTTCTTGCTATGTACCTCATTCTTGGGACTTTGGAGAAGTACGATTGGATCTTGTCACATTAGAGCATACAGCATGGGAACAGAGTTCTCACTGAGGATATCACGCTTGATAGCACCATGCAAGCATGATTCTAGATTCGGTATAACCGATATACGATACATTGATGCCTAGATCAGTGATGGTTGGGCGTACTCGCACACCAAGTTGTCTGGTAATAGGAGCATCCCTGTATGGTCTGCCAGTGCAGACCATCAGGGAGTCAATAAGATCTGCGACGTTAGAATCCATCGAGAAGAATACTTGGGACGCAGTTCCCGAACAGAATCAATATCAGAACTTCGTGAAGGGCTCCCGAAACATATACCCAAAGTAGGGTCAGGAAGGGAGCGCGAACTTGACACTCATGTCCCATGGGGCCCCACCTAATTGGCGACCACCCGTTCTTCGGAGGTCGGCAGTAGGTGCTACGCTTATCCAGAGTCGAAACCTTGGTTTCAGTTTGGATATCCATCCATGCATTCTCCAGCTGAGAAACTTCAAGCTTCTGGTCATGATGGCGACGCGGATACATCTAATCTGTTGGGTCATGCACGTTACGAGTCACCCCCTTGATACCATTCATGTGCTTCCAGAAAGAACACAAGCGGCGCAGCACGGGTGGAGTTTGCGATGATACATCAATCTGTTGCGATGGATAGATCCGGAGAAGTCAGGGATATGTACCTCGGACTGGCTCGAAACCGCCAGTGCACACGCTTGGTAGACCCGAGGATTGTGGATCCGATGACCGGTCAGCTGAGACCTGCACCTGACACGCCAGTCGGCGATCGAAGACGATATCAATAGGTAAAACGGTCAAATGACGGAAAGTGTCACTGCAAATCCGAATGTCGATGATGTCATGACCGCGTTGACGGCGGCCCTTGAAGTTGTTAACGTTCACCCGCGGCCAGTGAAGCTGGAATGTCAAAGAGTACTCGGGTACCTCCTCAACATCCTATAATCAAGAGATAGTATGGCCATTGATGCAACTACAGATGTCCGAACATGTGATTCTCTATTACTGAACTGGCCACGGTTCTACATTACTGCAAGCTTCAAGTTGAAAGCTCAACTCGCATTTAACGAAACAGCGAAAATACAGAATTTATCAGCAAGTGCAGCCAATGGCACGGGAACAGACTTTTGGTGGAGTAAGAAAACAAAACAATTGTCCAGAACAAAACCATTTCGAAAAAGAAAGAAAAAACATTTCTGCAAATGTGGACAAATCATTAGACTGCGTGAACACCTGCAGGCACACCAAGGTGCTCGCGACCAACGCAGTCAGCGAGGTGTTTCTTTTCCATAGCCAGATTCCTTGAGTTGCAAAACAAATCCAGTGAGACGCTAGAATAGACAATCTCTTGACACGTACGGTTTGTTGATTATGCTATCAGGACCAGTGTAGATGAGGGTGTCATAGACCAAAGCTCCTATCTGCATTCCCAGAATGGGGCCGAGCGTCGGGCACCAGAGCCAATATTGATTCCTGAAGTCAAAGACTGTAGTGTGTGAGCACGTTACTAGCACTAAGTACGAAATGCATACCAGCTTTTCCATAGCCGACCATAGCTGTCAGAATGCGTGGACCAAGATCACGGGCCGGATTTATTGCGTATTCTGTTTCCATTCCCAGGCCGAGCCCAATACCAAGGATAATGAAAAAGAGTGCCAAAGGGACGAGGCCCTGTGGAGGTGTACCGTTTCGTCGCCTATCGGTTACGGAAAAGATCCCGATAATCAACACGGCGGATCCCAAGAACTGAAACGTGTGAACCCAAGATATATACCAAGTGGAGAGTAGTTCACCTCAGAAAAGAAGGAAGAAACAGAAGTCATGTAGTCGGCCTTCAGAAGCGATCAGGTTATTTCAAGTACAGAATGGCAGAACGCACTGCATAAGTACCAAACAAGTCGCCAGTACCCCAAATGGTACGAATATGTGCGCCACCTTCGTAAAGGTTGATAGCATGGTAATAGTTGGCATAAACGACACCAGCACCACAGATGCCTCCGAGGAGTTGGGCTAGAATATAGAAAGGCACCTTCTTCCAGGGGAAACCTCGGAAAGATGCGAACGCAAGAGTAACCTTGCACAAGATGAGTGCGGAGAACAGCAGGTGCCGCGTAGCTTACTGCTGGGTTTATGTGACCACCTGAAACTCCGATGCAAGCCCATACGCCCATGGCCACACCTGAGAGGTACTTGAATTCTGCTGCATATACAAAGATCACATGTCTTACCGATAGCCCAACCCATGTTGAGGGAAAGAAAATCCTACCATCAAGATATCAGCGCTGAACACCTTACATCTGTATTCCTCGATGACTGACCCCTTTGGGACTAGAGGCGACGGCTGTGCTGGATGATAGAACAACTTGACAATTACCAGCACATCCAAAAATACAAAGGATCATAGTCCCAAGAAATTCAGCAGCTGGTTCTCGTATGTATTCCCTGGTGAGGTATTAGAAAAGCCAAGGAATAAAGATGCTTGATCAACCTGATTCCTGACCAACGATTGGGATACCGTGCGCAGTCTTCGCAGTCTGCGAAAGCAATGAAATGGTTCGGATCGGGGTCGCGGGTGCCCAGATATGTGCTCGCTGTGTCAGAGTGACGGGGTATAGGTTTCTCAGCTATTTCAGACATATCGTGAAGAGGAGCGACGAAACAAGGGAGACAGGAGAGGTAACACTGGGAGATCAGATTCATTCGAGGACCTTTTATAGGTGAAAAAAAAACTGCTCATATACCAACCGACGTTCCGTTGGCCGAAACCTAAAAAAAAGGATGAGCAAACTAGTGTGTAGGCGATCCGCAGATACCTTCCCGTTAACCAATCAAAGAGTGTCCAATTAGTCGGGGTTTACGAAGCTTGCATTGCCGAGCAAGCAACATGCCTATGCCGGTTCAACGGGCACAAAGCGTGGTTTAGTGGTAACCGGGCCGCCACTGGCCAATGGTGATTACGGTACTGCGTAATCGGCAAGATGATCCAGCTCCAGGATGACTTGGTCCAATTCGATCCGTTGCTCGTTCAACTGAGGCGCATTCACCGACGGGAGAACTGAACCGGTTCAACAGCGATGGTTTCGGCGAAGAATATCTCAGACCGTGCATCGAGGCAGGCATTTCGCCGCTGCAAGCGGCAGGCCTGAAATAGTAAAGATAGTAAATAGAACGGTATAGTCGCCGTTTTCCCTTATACGACGAAATTCAATAAGCTACTATAGTATTTCATTAAACGTGGGACAAAGAATCTTTAAAATAAATAGTATCACGTACGAATTGTTCAAGGTGTCACTGCCGTGTTGCTGTAAGACGAGGCTTCCGAGTTGATGGCAGATGCGGCGAAAATAACATGCTTGCATGATGGACCTGGTCCCTCGAATATCCTTCGGTGGTAGTCCGCGGACAATGCTTTGGGGGTAAACGCGTGACCTCAAGCTATCACCGGATCAATATCTTCCAATAAGATAAAATAAGAAACGCAAAACACGACACGGTAATACGTCGCCTTTTCATCGACTACTGACTTATACCTCACTTGGGTTTCAGCGATTTCTGAAAACGCCCAAAGCTTCGAGCAACAGAGTACTGAAACGTAAGACACGTAACTCCGTATCTCGAAATGGGCAATGACACGGAATGTCTGACAGCGGAACGAACCAACCATGGGGGAGGACGCCAGAATCGACAACACCGATGAGCGCGCGTGGTCAGTCATTGAAGCTTCTTATCGATCTTCCGAGCGGCTAGCGGTGATAATGTGGGTGTGGCGGACCATCGCATTATCATCGTATTTAGCATCAAAGCGGCTCGGTGCGCACCATGGAACGTATTCCGGCTGAATAGACGTAAAAACTGTCAAATTTTAAGTAAAGTGACGAACGAAAAACTACGCAAATTACGAAGTCAAGTCACGCTGTTCGTGTTGAACTGGCCAATTCTGGTGGCAGGAGCGCCATCACCTACGGGTGAAATTAGACTACGTGAGATAATGGACGACCTCATCAATTACCTGTCGAACTTTACGTTCACCTCCAACTTCCCAACCAGTCTCTGCGATCGGAAATATATAGTCGTTCACGAGCCGCACACAAAGCTGGCCGAGTACGTGTTTGTCACTAGCGTGCTTGCGCCATGCTAGCACGTTCTCCAGCAACTTTATGGCGCGAGAAAGTAACCGCTGGCGAGCAGGCATCATCTCAGGATCAAAGAGGGAATTATTGAGGTTCGCATAATGGACTAAGAGTTGTCTCGCGTTGGACGTAGCGTCCTCAAAGACAGTATGGACAGATTGCAGGATCATCTAGAGACCAATATATCCCATTAGCAAATGGATGAATGATAACCAAAGGCAGTACAGCACCTGAAACTTATTATGATCTGTTCCGATTAAAGCTTCTACTTGTTCGGCCAGATTTATCATTGTCCGGACATCCCTTGCTGAGTAAGGGTCAAGTACCCCTGCCGTGAGCATTTTATGAAGGCGGGGGACAATTGCGGTGGAAACCATCGCCGACACCATGTCTCCATCCGGACCAAGCTCGCCTTCGTCAAATCCTTCGCTCCAATCCACAGGGTGGGAATATTGATATAAAGATGAATACCAAGAGAATTGGTCCAGCGTCGCCGACGACTGTTAGAACGCATTAGTAGCTACGTTTGACGGTAAAGGTGAGCTTGCCTCAAATGGATTCCACCCAAGAATTTCGAGTCGTGCCCAAAACTCCCAGGCGCCCACTAGTGCAAGACCTCCCCAAGCATTACTATAGCTATCGGCGTATCGCTCACGCCATTCGTTAAACCATTTGGCGAGACCACGATTAGGATCCTTGAATTCAGTAGAGTGGACGTCAGATAGGATGTCTTCGCTGTCTGCGATAATCCTTTCGAGTGCACGGCGATAGTCTAGAGCGTCGGACGACGAAAGTGACGAGTCGGTGGAGTATCCTTCTTCATGACCATCGGCATCCGACAGCATTTTTGCGGCACGTCGTCGGGAACGCCTTGCTTCTCTGGCCAAACGCCGTTCCCTTCTGAGTATGGCAGGATTTGGTGACATGCCGTGTACTTCGTCGGCATTATCTGATTGGACGGATGATTTAGGGACCGAACCATACAGAACAGAAAGATCGTCCTCGTCGTCGGTACTGCGTCGCTGCGCAATCATTTCTGCTCGTTCCTTCAATATTGAAAGGTACTCTCCTTCCAACTTTTCCAGGGCGGGGAACTGCGAATATTAACTCAGCATCGCTGCGAATTTGAGACAAAGTGTGACCTTTTCATCGAGAAATGCGGCTACACTCTCAACCCAGTCTTTGAATTCCGTGAACCAACTTCTTTTTGACTCTGCAGCAGCAATCATTGAGCGGAGTTCCGTCTCCCGCGTATCAAGTTCGGCGCGTTGTTCCACGAAGGACGCAATAGCGCCAGTATTCGAAGCATGGGAGTCGGATAGAGAAGCAAGTGATCGCTGGAATCGCTCTATGGCTGGAGCGAGGACAGGTATATCCGTTGCAGGTGGAACTAGGTGAGGTAAGCAAATGTGCAATGGGATGAACAACAGACCCACTTCGAGCAGCCTTGTAAGTCTCCTTGTGCGGAGTCGGAGCCATTGCAGGGTCGTGGCCCCCTCTTCGGAGCTGCTCTCTTTCCCACTCCAATGTTTCTTCATCTTCATCGACTCTGATGCACGGTATCAAAACAACATTCGAGGGGTAATAGAGTACTCACACATCCGCAATCATGTCTTTCATGGTATCCCTGCGTTTTGAAGCTTCAGCCTTGCGTGCCCTTCTGCCCAAGGCTATTCTTTCTTGAGCACTGGTATATTCTGCATATTCTGGAAGATACTCACGATCAGAAACAGTATTGTATCCAGGGAACTTTACTTACCGTCGTCGCCTTCCCCTACTTCATCTTCCTCCCGCACCAACCGGCTTTCAGGGTGAGAACCTTCCAAAGCATCCGACCGTTTTGTGATAGTCAAAGATATGTACTCTTGTTCTGCAGTACCAGCACGCAAGCGCTCGCGTCGCTCCTTCGCGGCCACAATCCTTGACTGGGAAGGAATCACTGTTTCGGTAGTATCCTCTGAGAGAATGTGAGGGCGAGGCTCCGCAACGGACGTAGATGGCTTGCCTTGTAGTTCTGAGATCTCGAAAGTAGCTTCGGCAGCAGCCACAGATACATCCTCGTTGCTTGCCGATGGACGAGTGGAGTTCGTGCTAGCCCTGAGTTCGGACAGGTAAGACTGATCATAAACGGGTGCGCCATTGTAACGGTTGCTAATAGTGGCCTGATCCAATGTAGCAGGCAGCGAACTTGAGACAAAAGGTCAGTGCGCAGGCTCGGAAATGGCAGGCAGCACGCACGCTGGATGTGAGCCAAGGGTGAGTTTGCGACTGAGACTAGACTTCTTGATCTGAAAGGAGGATTCATCGGCAGCCTAACCCACGGTCAATTAGTCGGATTCGAGCTGGGCGACGATGTGGATACCTCGTCATCGGCGCCAAAACTCAGTCGAGATTTCGGCTGGGCACGCTTGGCTCTTGGTTTGAGTTTTGAGGCGAGAATGTTGGAAGTGGATGGTTCGTCGCCATCTGGTCCGACGTCGACGTCGCGTACGCGCTGAGCTCGGCGCGACGCGGACTTCTTGAAGACAATCTTGTCAGACATGAAGCAGGAGCGTGACGTGACCAGACACCGTGACCGAATGGAGCGGATAATAATTCCCACGGGGTATTGTCATTAACGTATGGCGCAACCGACGCGCCCGCGACCACGACCGCGTCTGGTGTCGAAACAGACAGCGAGCAGCAGCGATGTTCAGCCCATCGGCACCGTCATCGACGAGGACAACCTATTTCGCAAGAATAAGGGGAGAACAGCTCAACACTGGAAGCAGCTCGAGCAATCCGCAGCGCGTATGTGCTGAGTCCGCGCTTCTCCGACAACCTCCTCATCTCTCACAGAGGCAACTCCATTCGTGGCGTCCGGTGATGACTGTGGCATTGATGATCCGATGGACGCATTTTCATCTCAACCTCGAAAGAAAAAGAAACCGATCAAGCAAATCCATCGTCCACGGTGGCAGGACGTCGATGTGACTCGCAGAATGTACGTCAATGGATCCGATCCCTCTCCTGTCTGGAATCATTTGCTTTGGTCTTGCACCGCTGTCGCACTTTGCATGTAGCAGCGTATCCCATTTGCCATGTCCTCTGACTTGTTCCATTCAGGCTCCCTTCAGATGATGAAGACGATGAAGTCCAGATCGTCGAGCATACTACCAAGAACTTCTCAGAGAACACCTCGCCGAAGAAGCGCAAAAGAGATAGGAGCCGCTCCAGGTCGATTACTCCTCCTCCAGCGCTGCCCGCCGACCAGCGCGCAAAAGCAATGTACCTCGTCAGGTTTGGACTCCTTATATTATCTCACATTGCTTTTGTTCATAATAGGAATATAGACAAGCACTCGCTATTCAACCTCGACCGCCCTCCCCCACCCTCAACATGGATGACTCGACTGATACAATAGAGTTGGACCCAGAACTCGCAAGGATTGCTGAGGAAGTGAGGCAACGCGTGAAGCATACTCACATAGACCCGGAACGCGCGGGGGGCCCGGAGTTCGTCGATATCAAGGTCCGGTGGCGCCCACACCCGCGAAACACCTGTGCCCAGGAACAATGCTGGATGTTCAAAATAAAACGAGTACGTCACTTGCTTTGGCTTTGTCGCTTCTCTCATCTGATGCTAGCGTAGCATGACACTTTCCGAGAATTATTCGATGAAGTAGCCGAACTGGCTGGGGTTATGGCGGATCAACTCGTCATCAATCATGACTGTCGACGCGTGTTCGCTTCTGGGACCCCGCACAGTCTTCACATGTGGGTAGAGGGAGAATTAGGTTCGGTTCATATTGTGAAGGGCATTGGACTTGCTGATCCGTACAAATAGAGGCGTGTGACAAACACACGGCCGAATATCTTCGTGCTCGACAGAGCAACCGAGGAATACCTCCGGAAGACGGAGATGGTGTTTTAAGACGTTCCCCGTCTGCAACGCCACAGTCTGACTCTGACTCTGACTCTGAATCGGAATCGACCGGAAAAGATACAATCAGGCTTGTGTTCCGATCCGCTACCACTAAAGATAGGACTTTCCCTCTTACAGTTCGCTCGACTACAACCTGTGGCGCTATTGTCGAGGCGTTCCTTAAAACTGCTGGGTTACCCGATAATTATTCTCGAGTTGCGGCCATAGGTCAGAAGCTAGCTTCTCTCCCTCGATTGATGGTGGATGGAGAAAAGATGGACTCTGAGGCGGCAATCGGAGATGCCGAATTGGAGGACGGCGATCTGGTTGAAATCGTTGGTATCTGAACTGGAACTGCTCTCCCCCCACCCATTGCATTCTATACGACCCTTTAATGCTCAGATACAGCGTACTGTGCATGTATGACTTAACTACGGTTTCTCCCGTTTGTAAGGTGTGTACCATCTCCCCAAGCGCCCTATTCAACTCCATCCATCGCTGGCGTTCTTCACAAGAATCCGAGCATTGTTCACAAAAGACCGGATGAGCTCATCGAATGCGTTCCGTTCGTGCTCCGATACGTTTTGATCTGCTCGCTTACACGCTGTTGATAATAATAGCGCAGGTCGCGCAATTTCCACCTCCAGTTCGTGCAGCATTTCCGGCTGTTAAATTAGCCAATGAGGACGTGCATGGCTGTCATGAAAAGGCTGTACTCGCTTGACTGTTAGGGCCTACACTAGACACTACTTGCGTAAGGTCGATGCTAAATTCTTCATGCGAGTAGCATATCCTATCCTTCCTTCTGGTGAGTGTCGGTGTCCCTACCGGATGAGAGACTGGAGAAGCTCGTTAGTGACAATAAGCATGAGCCACTAGTTCAACCCACCTGGAATCTCTAAACTGACGCTGACTCTCCAATCGGCATACCGCTTCGGGCAATATATGTTAAGGTCACCCAACCTCTTTTTCTTCGTGACCTCGATGACATTTCCAGTCTTCTCTTCGCGAGTGACACGGATTTTTTCGCGATCACGAGCATCGCCAGATGGGTAAAAAGAGTCTATCAGTTTGAAGTGCTTATACTCCAGCGGGGATGCTGGATGTGACGGCTCAGAAGATCTCCGTTGCAGCTCGTTGAGAATCGTGTTAAAGTGCTTGTGTTGCATCTAAAGTAAGCGAACAAAAAAAGTATTGAGTTCACCTGGTCGCATTGCTGCCGCAGACATGGATACCAACGGCGGACATATTTGACTCGAAACGCAGGTCATGTGCATCTGGGAGAAGGACTGAGGCGTACGGATGTCAGCATCATACAGTGCACGGTGGTGTCCAGAACGCACTAGTCTCGACTAGCACCGGCAAGGAGATTCTTTTCCCAGTAGATCGGTCCTTGAGGACTCCAAGCTTAGCTTCCACCTCCACCTTGGCGTCGGTACCCACGTTGGTGGGTCTCGTGATGACCATATGATGCACAAAGTCTGCGATTTCTTTGATGAACTCGTCGAGAGGTTCGACGCCGAGGATTGAGACAGAGAGCGGAGGTAAATTAGAAGAGTTGTTCATTATTGGCGGGGTAGAAGTAAAACTAGTGGTGGGGGACGAATTATGCTTGACATTTGTTGAGGCGCTGCCCAAAGTCCTTGGAGAGCCTGACGGGCGAATTCGCTTCGGTGGCGGAGGCCCAGGTGTAGCCTCCCTTTCGCTTTCAGAGTCTGTCCCCGGCGACGACATAGTCAACTTGAACGGATAAACTCCCACCGCGAATCCGGTCTCGGCTCACAAGCACACCACACTCGCTTCAAATTACGAACTTTGATATTTAAGCGTAGTACATATCATCTTCTGATCGGTTTGTCTAATGTCCGTGTGCAACGAACCGACCAAGTAGCACAGGGAAAAACATTCCGCCCACGAGCACTATAGTGCGCATCATCTTCCCGTTCTTACCCACAGGCGGTTCCGATGCGTGACCTGATATGGGCTGCACCACGGAAGCCACATACAGAAACGTACCTCCCTACAGATCGAGACCGAATGAACACTAACCTCCAAGACCTCTGAAAATTCACTCACGCTAAACAACAGAGCGCCTGCTGACCAAGTACTAGGGTCCCCAGACCCGGAGGTGAATGCGTGAATACCATAAGACAAGAGCGAGCTCGCAGGAGTCGCAAGGCTGAAGTACATCAGATGTTTCTTGCACTCGGTCATAGATAGCGAGTTAGCAACAAGTGCAGTGGTCAGAGCAAGTGCAGTCGGCGCTAATCCGCGTCAGCCAACGAAACAAGAGAAACAAAGTACCATGCCTTTGTGGATGATTATCGCAAGAAATACAATGAGCGACAAGTTAGAGGAGCGCGTATTAGATGCGGAGACACCCAATGCATATCCATCAACAAGCGCATGTATGATCAAACCAAACGATAATGGATAAGCCCGGCTAGTTTCAGCGCGACTCTGAGTGTTCTCGACATTGGACGGATGTCCACATTCTTCCAAGTCAACATCAAAAATCTGCGCTGCTTCAGGTGATTGTTCACGGGAGGTGACATGTTCCTCCAAAATAAACATCAAGGAAAAACCCAACAGGATCGGAAAGCCTATGCTGAAAGAGTATGATGTATGATTGCCCGCAGCATTGGCCACAAGTTGTTCGAATCCCCTGTAACAGCCAACCTCAGCAGAAGAACTGTTTTTTGTACACACCGAAGGACTCACTCGGGTAAGATCACTCCAAGTGCGGTGCCGATAAGTAGCCCGGTACCCAGGTTGCATAGTATAGAGAGTTGTTTTTCTTCCAATTTGTCTATTAGACAATTTCGTCATCCGCACTCGGAAACGTACTAGATAGTGGCACAGAAAGCGGGATGAGACCGACAGCGTAGGATGCCACACCCATAACAAGGGACATTCCAACGACATTTTGAAACCCGCTGGAAAGCATGCAGGCTAGAAAGACACGTCGATTCCCGATCCCACTACTAACCTGCACAGTACTCACTAGTTGTATGCGAAATATCTCCTTAATTTGTTGTATGTGAGTATGTATAGAGCAATTATCCTTGGAAACGCGAACGTGGCGGGGCAGAAGCAACAGTTCCTGCAGGACCTTCTCACGTACTATAGCCGCATCGTCGTTCAAACTAGGTGCCTCAACGGTTCATCCCCCCAACTCCGTCCTACACCAGGGTTCGTCGTTTCAACTTTGGCCTGGTCTAGGAGAGAATGTCTTGACAGCCTTCCGAGTGTCATCGCGTAGAAGAAAATTTAATACTGTCAGGCACCCTGTTGAAATCAGTGCATGCGGGTCTATGATGGGTGGCTTGGCATCGGCCGTGCTTCATGGCGTCCGCCCGCTAGGTTGCCCCGATGTCGCGATTTCGGTGAAATAATCTTTCCCCCACGCATCATAATGGGTGAGATGTATTACTGCGCTGTGTAATCAGGCCCGCAACGAACAGCCTCTAATGAGGCCATGAAATTTGAAATCCCAATGGGACAGGTTAAAAATAAATTCTGGTTTGAGTCGACGCTCACGAAGATGGTTAACGGCATCCTTACTACTGAACGAACCGACTTGGGGTTCGTTCGACGGTTTGCCTCTGACCATGTCATACAACGCGGAGGAATCTGATCCAACGAGATCTCAGGCTGTCCGGGGTTGGTACGTTAGCGTACGTGATGGCCTAGAAGGTCCTCAGGAGTGCATACGCGAACACTAAGGTACTTCGAGCATCATGAGTCTCGCGTGTCTGCTTCAGCTACACATTGCTCCTATCAAAGAAGAGCCTGTCTCGACAGGATGTAACGCTACTCGTGCTAGACATCCGAGGTGAGTCATGCACTGGACGCAGTCCATCTGAGAAATTCTCTCACAAGAACTCCGTCACTGGTGTTTCCTAATTGTGATACTGGCACACGGTGTAGGGGTCAGGTTTCACCCCATGATCGACCGCAATACCTGCTGCCTATGCAGATTCCTCAGCGACTTGAGACCCACCTGCAGAACCACCAGTAGAGATCGCAGGGATCTTCGCAAGTGCTCTTAGTTGAGGTTCTGCAATTCTTTGACTGAGACAGGGGAAAATAAACTCTTCGACTCCAATTTCACTGGTCATCTCAGACAACCCGAGACTGGCACCGCGTGAAATACTGAGTGTGCAAGAATTGTGATCAATACATGATCCCGGAAAAACTTCCGTGCTTGCGCAATGGTTGGACACCCTTCCCATTCTACGTGGTATCATCTTTAAGATCAAGACTGCAAGATTGGAAGAACCCTAACGTTTTCAATTAGTTCAACTATTCAACTCTAGGCATGTATGGGAGCCCTTGGAGTCAGACGCAACGTGTCGAGGGAGTTTGGAAATGTCACTAACAGAACCTGCGCAAAAGCTGAATCACAGTAAGTGAAAAAATTGAGAGTGACGTTTTCTGATGTGTGACGTGGGTGCCAGGAACTTGCAGGCTCACTATTATGAGTGGGTCAGGTGGATGCCAAGTTTACGAGATCGATACAGATGAATCCAAGTTCAATGGGGACATTCATCAAAGTCACAGCCGTCCAAGTGACCGCGATCACGGGCCAATAGATGTCCGTCTCGAGTACCGCAAAAGAAGCGCTGCGTTAAACAGACAAGAGCCGCGATCAAACTGAAACAAACGTTTTTACATCGGATACAACAGTGATTTGATGTTATGATGCTGAGAGAATTCTCGAGATCTCCCTGGAGAGCGGCGGGAGCGACTGCAGCCGGTTGGAAGACGTGAGGAGGATCAACGACCAGCATAAAAGATACATACTAATTAAGTCGTGAGGTGTGCGAGCAATAGAGGTGCCCATCAGCTAAGCTGCTTCAAACCAGACTCTAAAAATGGATCTCCAAAGTCTGAGCAGCGAAGAGATAGATTTTGAGGCAGAAAGGATAGATCCCAGTACCATTGTGACTAACCTTGCCTTAGTTGCTCGACTAAGGGGATGTCTATGAGCTCCTCCTTGTCCCTACGAGAACTGTACTCTCCCCTAGACTGGAAGGTATTACTCCCTAGAGCTGGGCCACCCTGCCCCTCGATGCCTATTCTCCTTGAGCCACTTGCAGAGGTAAACGTATCTTCACGCCTCCTTGATTTTGGGTCTCTGCGTTGCGTGCCTTCAGAGGAAGATCCTCCAGGGAGACGACGCTTAGAAGAACCCGACGCCGGGGTGAATGAGGTTGAGATGTTGATGAGCAGACTGGCGTCGGTAGCGCTCAAAACTTGCTGTGGATCACGATTCAACAATTGATAGTCATCCGGAGGTGGGGATCCAGATGTGTCCGTAGACGTGGGCGAGCCAGGCTCTGGTGAGTTCATGGCAGTGCGGTAAGCCTTGAACTTGATCAAGTCGATGTGATTGACGACGCATCACGTGCTCTCATGGAAGGCGCAACGCTAACGCAAGTTGCTTCACAGCCTACCTCGAAGGTCGCAGGTCGCAGGTCGCAATGAGCACCGTCTCGCCGAAGGCGGCAAACTCGATGCGTATTATTGCACTTCCACTTGCAAGGCTCGCAGCATCTCAGGGCCGTGGTGCCAGTTTAAATGCAAAATCGGGTACTATCGACTTCAGCCTGAAGAGGAATGATATGTTGGTTTTTTACCACTTCGATCTGATTTCTCGATGCGGTGCCCACGATGACCTCTCATGGCGTAAAAGAATGCTAAAACACTTCGCAAGCAAAGTTGTTGATATCTGGACTGGCCTTGGGAAAGCACCGAAAGGCAGCTGGAAGGTGGGCACATCCCTGTAAAAGGTTGCGAGGAACGTTATACATTCAAGTAGCTATGGACTTATCAATTAGGTGAACGCATAGCTGATCAAATAGAGTTCGAGGAGTTGGCACTTAGGAATGTTGATCCATCATTGGGGCCTACTGTTTCCTCGGTTCCAGAGAGCAGCAAACAGGTCGATGACACTGGGAATCAGCACCATTCATTGCCGAAAGTACGAGCCCCCTTCTCTGCTCCTATCTATAGACTCAACAATCGTTTCCTACAATGATGTACATAGATATCGCTCATTTATCCTCCTTCTCTATATCCTGCTTGCCTGCAGGTTGGAGGTCACACTTTACACCCATCCCTCACTCACCTACAGAGGTTTCTGGCGACTCGTGGGCCACGACATCGAAAGGGGTTCTACCTGTGGATGTTCGTCGCTCCCTTTACGCTTCCGATCACTCTGATACGTACGTATTATCTTTTTGCCTCGACATACATTCCTCACCTCTTTCTCTGATCAGCAATAATACCAAACTTTCCACTCTTCTTCTGTGTCTGGAGGTCGTGGTCGCACTTCAGAGGTCAGCTGAGTCGTTCTTTCTTCCGTGCAACGTTTTAACGTGCCGTGCGTTCCCTGCGTTCCGGGGTCTGCAATACAGCTTACAAATCTTCGCAATACCTGTCCTCCCTTTTAGACCGACGGTTGATTCAACCATGTCCAAGCTTGGAACTCGACAAATTATACACGTCATCCATTGCATGCTCAGAAAGATCTCAAAGTTCCCGAGGATCAAGTTCCTCGGAAAAGGGTTCGACAGCTGGGATTGTGGACAGGGCATCAGAAGCCGCGTCTGGAATGGGAGCATCGCGATTTGATTCCATCTTTCTTAACCGCAAGGCGATGCCTCATATTCTAGAACTATTTCGTCTTCCTGAAATGGATATGGATCGTGCCATCGACCAAGCCCACAGACGAATAGAGAAATCGTCGTGATTCAACTTTTTACCAAGTGTCGTGTTAAAAATAAGTTGATACCGTTCGTGAGTAATAGACCAATGATGATTTGCTTTCTATCTTAGACACTGATTCATCAGTCATCAGGCTGTAGCGAATGAAACCGCGTCAATTACGCATTTGCCCCCTAATGTCGGGATTATCCAATACAAACTTGTCGATAATATGGCCTCGTTGCCCAACGGGGCTTAAAGCATTCTGATCGATGTCTAATTCTGCTCGCTCCAAGGACACTCTTTACCGGCACGGTAAAGCGATGGAGTTGCTTGCAAGATGTCTCTCACGATGGCTGATGTGGCACATCGAAACCAACTCATTTTTCTTACGAAAGGACAGTCGAACTGGTTCGACGAAGCAGAACCCGTGACACTACGCAGCATTCATTTGTTGAAATTACCGCCAACGAGGCGTCTTTGTACCGGCTCGGCCCGCAACGAACAGGGGTCAGTGGAAATCCCGGTCCATTCAGTGGTGCATCGTGCAGAATAAGCCCGATTGACATTCACACGTTAGGTCTACAGTACACATCACTTGCGCTTTCCGTTGTCCCTCTGGAACGTGCTGTTTATTCACTCGAACACGTGATTCAAGCTTAAATCGCCCAAACGTCTATATGATACCGTGCCCCAAATCTCGTCCCAATAACTCATGGGCTACCGATCCCATTGCGACCGGCAAGAGTAAGCAAGCGAATTTCCAAAAGTGGAGAACCTTAGTATTCAATTCCAGGAAAGCGCCCAGTTATCCCAAGTGAACGGTAAGATAGGAGATGGGGCAACACCGTTGTCAGTGAAGGCCAGCTGGATACTAGCACTTGCGGTTATAGCAATCTCGCTGGGTAAGGCGGTTCTGGCCAAGCTAGTTACGGCTTGAGGAAAGAACCAAGTGCCGGGGAATCCGTGACGCAGTTTGGCCGCCTCATCATAGAGCCGACATGGACGATGAAAGTTTAGTGCGATATCGTCCCACAGTAGACCCTTCCTGGTCTTCCCGGACGGGACCCAAGTTGTCTGATTTTCGACTTATCAGCCGACGGTCATTGAATGATCGCACTTACAGAGGCATGTGATATCACTGAAGTACTGATACCTGGCGACAGGAGACATCGGGACATATCGCGGGAAATCAGCTGCGAATAAATCGTATGGTCCCGGATGGCCTCCCTTGCAGCAGTGCCTAGCATGACGTCGGTCCTTGGGCTTGTCAAACGTGTCAGGAATGCATCCAATCCACCAGCAGCCTCAGGCAACGGTGCTCTATTAAAATTCGGCATCCTGGGAGCTGCAAAAATCGCCCCTCCTGCTCTCATTTTACCTGCAAAGAACCATCCTGAAACCGAGGTATATGGGGTAGCCGCACGCGACATCCGCAGAGCAGAGGACTTTGCAAGGAAATACGGAATTAAGAAATGGTATGGAGGTCAACATGGGTATCAAGGTATGTACGTGCTAGTGGTCGAGCAAAATCCGGCCCTAATTGGCTGATATGCTACATACAAAGACTTGCTTGATGACCCTGAGATCGACGTCATTTACAATCCGGTAAACCCTTGTGGCCGGACTCAGAATACTGATCTGACACTGTTTTGTCCCAGCTTCCAAATGGGTTGCATTACGAATGGACAATGAAAGCACTCGCTGCCGGGAAGCATGTTTTGGTTGAAAAGCCGAGCGGTGACGTCGCGGAAGAAACCCGGCGCATGTTTGGGTTTGCAAACCAGAAGGGACTTGTACTCTTGGAAGCATTTCATTATAGGTAAGTCAGTTATGACGATGCACCGGCATCAGCCTCACCGAAGCTGGCTGCGACAAAGATTCCATCCCGCTATACAGCGTGTCAAAGAGATTATTGACAGCGGAGAGTTGGGGACACTAAAGAAAATCCACGCTACTCTTTGCATTCCTCAAGGTTTCGTCCGTCAGGACAACATCCGCATGAATTATGACATTGGAGGGGGTGCGCTAATGGATTGTGGATGCAAGTGCAGCCTCTCGGATGTTGATGGTGTCCGAAGATCTGACATCTGAACGATAGGTTACTCACTCAGTTGCGTCCGTTACTTGGCAAAAAGCGATCCCACCACCGTGGTTTCTGCATCCGCCGTCAAATTTCCTGGAGACCCCCGCATAGACACCGCGACTTCTGCTGAACTGTTATTCCCTCCTTCGAACCCCGGAGGAGAGCCCATCAAGGCCACCATCGAATGCGATTTGTTTGCCAACCAGTTCGGTTTCATCCCCCGGTGGTCCGACATGTATGTGCGGGCGGAATGTGAACTGGGATCGGTCAAATTGTCTAATTTTCCGATGCCTACGATATTCCACACGATCACAGTGTCCTCCACTAGAGGAAAGACGCGGACAGAGAAAGCATATAAATTCCTGCCGATCTCCGGACTCAAAGGAGAGGATTGGTGGACGACATACAGGTACCAGCTTGAAGCCTTTGTCGACAGGATCAAAGGCCGAACGCCGGACTCTTGGGTGTCTGCTGAGGACTCGATCGCAAACATGGAGTGGATCGAGAAAATATATGATGCGGTATGTGTCCCCACACACTTCTTCCATCTGTACGCAGTTTCTGATCGGAATCTCTCGTAGAGCGGGTTGGGACCTCGTCCACAATCTACTTTCCGCTTTCCTATCACTCCATGAAGGTGTTTTATCGCAAAGCATCAGCTCCACAGTGCATCTGCTATGTTCCGGTCACGTTGACAGATGCTATATACCTTCTGAGGGCTGTGGCTTCTGAAAGGTAGAGAATTGTTCAGAGATATAGAGTGATCGATATAACTTGCATGGATCTCCCTTCGAACAAACGTCATGCCAATATATCATAAACTTTGAACGTGTTTTATAAAGTACTGGCGGAGCATGGATCCTGCGTAACGACTTCACTTGACACTGCGACTGTCCAGAATCATACCACTATAGAGTCCTCGTCCACACATCATGGCATCCAGTGACCCGACTGCCCAAAATCGGCCTCCAGCAATCGGAGAGCCCTCCGAAGGTTCACGACAACCCATCTACAAAACGGAGACCACCGGCGACTTTTGGAAAGACGCATGGATCGCCTTCAAGGTGCGCACTTCCGTCCCCAACGTCTCACAGGCTCCAGAACAGCGACCTAACCCAACTCTGGAAGCCAGCGAATATCCATTGTCGATGACTTTCAACGACTCGGAGAGATGCCCTGTGCGCGAAACAGTCTTCTGAGCGGGATTGCCAGCGGCGCAGGGGTCGGGTTCATCCGTGCGATGAGTGCCAGTAAGGGACTTCTTGACGGTTGCTGTCGCCGGTGTGTTTGTACGCAGATCTTACTGTGTTTGCAGGCCCTTTTGTCGCTTCGAATTGGGCAGTCGGCACCTTCATGGCCATTTCTCTCGGAACCTGGTATGTGTCGCTTTGGAACGAGTTGGTCGACCAACATGGCTGATTGCACGTTGATGCTCCATTCCCGCACTCATTCCAGGACGGTTTGCCAGAAAAACGTCGAGGCGGAACGTCGAAGGTTGGCGAGGGTGGTGGAGGAGATGCCCAAGCGATTCATCAAGCAGAAAGAAGTAAAGGATGGTGCTGCGAAAGGGACTGACTGAGTCCTTGGTACATCGTATGGTCCGCTTTGTAAATAATCTATATGACGAGCTGCAGCTACGCTTGTTCCTTCGCGACGGCACATATCACCAAATGACTACGTTCTCGTCCCAATTCTCCACCAAAAGGGGGTCATCCTATGCACGTAATGAGGTCCTCGTTCGGCGTGAATTGGAAGATGTAATGACCTTGAATCTGGCGGCAAACGTGTTGAACCCTCCCTGGAGGACATACACTTTTTGCTTCGTGTACTCCTCTGCTTCCTGTAGTGATCGTCTAGCGTCGTAAATCTGTTTCGCCCGAATGCATCAGATAAACGTTGGAACGATAGATGGAAGGAAACAATTACACTAGCTGCGTTAGGTCCACTATACGAGCAAGTATACACAATCAAGTCAGTCACGGTGCTGCCAAAGATGACAATGACTAGGCAATCCGCACCGTTCTTGGCTATATTTGCAGTGGAAAACAACGACGGGCACATCCTTTGTCTTGCCGATGAGCTCGTCGACGCCAGTTTGGAATCTCAGCGAGGGGAGATGGTGGGATCCCTTTATGTTCCCTCCCTTCCAGTCACCATCACGGACATCGACAATGAGGTAGTCTACACGAGGAAAGAAAAATCCGAGTCAGCTTGACGAGGGACAAGCGTTGACGCGCACCTTGCCATGGTTTCTTGTCACTTTTGATGACGCTTGCCAACTTCTACCGGTGTTTGATATTGGAAATCAGAACCCCTGACAGAAAAAAATAAGTATTCGTACGTCACTGGTGATGCGCGGTATACTGCGGGGGTCCATATGAACCGTCGTCACTCTGGGTGTATGAATGCAAAAGTGTCTCAGCATTATGAGCGCCCGCTCGGGTAGTGTGAATCACAAATTCCGAGTGCAGACAACAAAAGCTCGGGATTTCACTAATCATAATCTAGATACACTGGCAGTGTAGATGCGCTGTTATCGACGACTGAATGACCTGCCCCGTGGTACATCAATTTTTTTCTGTTTAGGTGGACCAGGCGTCCGTCCTCTGGATACATCACAAGGTAGACTTGTTTGACCTTCTAAGCGCAATGAAGTGTTACGGTCGAGCTCTTGTACCGCAATCCCTTTCCCCTTGTCTCGCGTTGCTTCGGATGTTTGCTTGTGGGTTTTGTGAACAATATGGCGAAACTCAGGTTGAATGTCCCGGCTACTAACTTCCTCCCTGTCGAGCTTGAACGACACTCGTCTTCCCCGGGGTCTACTGCGTCCTCGACTTCGAGCGCGCTGATCCTCGACAGGAGGAGACACTGAAGACCGAACTGGGGAAGATGGAGGGAGCCCAGATCGAGATGCACTTGATGGGGTGTGGTGGGAGCGAGGAGGGTGTTGAATGGGAGTGCTGTATGCAGTATGCGGAGGAAGGGGGGGAGGGTGCCAAGACTGATCAGAGTTAGGCGTATATGCAGGGTATACGGGCATTGTAGTGGATAATAGGTAAGAAAGGTGGTGCATCGCTTGTGCTAGAAGGTAGTGTGCCTGGTGAGCCTGCACGGGATCCAGGAGCGGCGGCGGGTGACCAGGGTGTGGTGTTCCTGGCGTCCCTTGTTTATGGGACGAGAAGATAGACGGTGGATGGGATGGGTGTCGCTGAGAGTAAGGGGAGGAGAAAGGGATGGGTGTATCAGGAGGTAGGTCTCTGGTAGAACTATAGTCACGCGTGGTGAGTTGGACTGATTCAGATTCGAGGGATCTGTAAGATGGTGTTGAAAAGGTAGGTTGCTGAGTGTCGGATGCAGGGGCATATAGGGAGGTTGAGCACGAAGGACCAGCAACAGTGTGCTCGAGTCGAGCTAAGAGTGGATCGAAATGAGTAAGGGGAAAGCTCTCTTCTGAGCGTAACATACCAGGAGTTGATACATCCCTGCCCGAAGTTGACCGGGGCCCATCCGGTTGTGGGGTTGTGATGGAACTTGGAGATATCGATCTTCTGTGTCCTCGCAAGATGCTTTTTGGTTCTGCTGTATGAAAGTTTGACGACACCAAGCTCAGACACGCGAGACAATGCAGAAAATGGATGCCCACCTGGAAACTGTGCCAGAGGACCGTCGCTTGCTGACGCGATGCGCTTTCGTTTTTGACCTCGAGAGCCCGCTTCGTATGGCTTGGCTATCTTTTCTCGAGGGCCATCCTCCACCAAGGGTAAGATCTCTTTTCCTTTTCCCTTGTAAGTTGGGGATATACGACCGAGCACCTGATGGTCCGATTTCCCATCTTCAGAAATGGAATGACCCGACTTTCTAGAGATAGACGTTTTCTTCTTCCGAGGGATGATGATCTCGGGGTTCCGAATAACAAGAGGTGAACGGGTTCGATTCCCCGACTCGGACGTTGCCTCAGTTATTGATGGTTTTCGAGAGTGGGAACGTAGCCGAGACTTGGATTCTCCACGTTCGCTATCCGGAGGAGATTGAAGTGATTGCTCAGCTTCTTTTCTAGGTTGCGGAACGGGTGTGGGTGAGGTTCGAGCAAAACTAGGGGGATGGGTTAGTATGGCTGCAAATTCTTCATCAGAATCCGTCTCTGTCTCCGTGAGTTCGATGATCTCATATTCCACCTCCCGAACATCCTGCTCAGCTTCGTCACGCACAACTGGGTGAACCGCAGTAGATTCGTCGTGCGTCCAGACGGCAAGTTCATCCTCAGACTCGTCATCCGATGGCGGAACGCGAGTAACACACGTAGGTGGGGCGTCCACGTCGCCCTCTGAGTGGTTTTCTGTGCTCGCTTCCTGAGTTTGTTCCGCGCTGGCAGCCTTTTGCTGCGTTCGTTCCTCGAGCACCTTCCTCAATGCAGCCAGCTGTCCCGGAGACATGTCGTCTTCATCCTCTTCATCCCCCGCGAGTTCCCTCCTCTTTTTTTCCGCTTCCAAAAACTCTCTGAGATCCTCCGCATCGGTGGTAGCCGACAGGGGTGGCACCCCGCGCAACAGCTCCGTCTTTGAAATAGGGGCGTCGTCGTCTGTGTTAGTTTCGCTAGGTGGAAGTACACCAAGCTCCCCGTCGTCGTCGTCCTGTTCACTATCCTCCTGGTCCTGATCTGCGTCCGGGTAATCCTGTTCTCCGTCCACTTGTGTGAGGTGACCGATGTGATAATCCCTGGATGCACCCTTGACCACGCCACGGTCCTTTATGATAGCACCGCTGTAGAGGTCGACAATGTCGTCTTCGTCGAGCCGTTTGTTATACCGTTCGGCGAGCTGAGCCCAGACATTGAGAACGCGGAGGGTGGACGCCCTGCGAGCTGAATTCACGTCTGCAGAAGATGTAGATTCATTGGAGGTGGATGGAGTAGTAGATATGGACGAAGATGGTGTGCTTCTGAGACGAGGTCGCTTTGGGATTGGTCGGTCGGGGGGTCCAACAGAAGGGGAGGCGGAAGGTGTCAACAGTGCTCGCTGGGGTTCGGTAGGGAACCGAATATTGCGCGCTCCATTCGGCAGTGTTGAAGGCATCGTTGCAGTCGTCGTACGCGATGAGCAAGTTCCTGCCCTGCCGCGAGAATTTGAGCGAACCACTACCACTTGGCGTGTTGATCAACAGACGCGTCGCGCGGTGGCCAAAATGGGTGTGGCCAAACTGGGTTTTAGCCTTGACCACACACGAAGTCAAATGTATAAACAAGTTTTGGCACGTTGTCATGCGTCATTTTGGTACTATAGTACATTCTACCACGTACTAGATCGGTATGATAACGCCGTCACAAAAGCAAGGAAGATGTAATACAGGATGAGGCGGTCGATACGAAGAAAAACACCGCCGAGACAAGTCATTAATAAAATTCGTCTCGAATAACAGATATGAAAGAAACATCTGCGATCCAGAGCTGAGCATTCGGTGATACGTGAATCTGCTCTTACTCACTAGTGGGCATGCCTAAATTTCATCCTCGCAGATATTTGCGAACGCGGAAAAGTTGCCTACGCAGTGGATATGTTCGTTGTCAAGATGACGCTTGAGAGCATCGCGCCTGCTGAACTCTTTGCGACAACCTCCAATCATCTCCTCATCTCCCAACATGTAAGACTCGGCGTTTTCTGGGACGTTATAGTTCTCTGCATCCTTGATGGGAACCCCACAGCAAACCCACTGTGCAGGACGTTGGAGACGCGTGTGAGTTCGGATATGGCGTTTGAGATCCGGCGTGCGGTGGTTGCGCTGCACCCACTTGCAGTAGGGACAGGCCCAGGGATTGTTTTTCACTGTCGTGGATGCAGGGGCCATACCTGGGGTAGCCTGGATGTTGCGGGGCTGCGGGGAATGACGAGATCGCTTGCGTGGTCTGTTTTCGGCGCCCCGCTTGTGCGACGAGGAGACACTGGGGCCAAGACGACCGGATTTGCGACGTTTCCTAGCCCCGAGAGCGGGCGGAGGAATATATTCATCCTCGGACGCATCACCATCATTCTCTGAATGGCCATCCTCGTCAAGCACTGCAGGTGAAAGACACCGCGCAGACTTTCGAGTGGAGCGAATGGAGAGATGATATGAAACGGGGGGGCTTTGTACGGGCGACGCGTCACATTGAACCAATAGATACGAGCAGCTCGAGGGAGAAGGTGACCTTTCTTGAACCGACGGGATTTCCGGAGAATCAGAAGGCTCCGTCACAGCGGAGTCGTTATTGGATTGGCTACCGGCCCGTTAGACGCGTCGGACAAAGAAAAATATGGAGAGACGAACAAAATCAAAGGCAAAGGTGGGGAGGGATTATAATCAGTGCAAACCAAGTCAAGCTCGAGAGGCTCGGGATCGACGTCAGAGTCGGAATCAAGACTCAAACAGCCATCGGTAGATTCACTGTCGGAAGCATGATCGGACATAGAGGAGCCTGAAGAAAAGGAAGAGATGGGAGATGCAGAAGAGATGGTGGACAAAGCGGGAGGAGCAGGGACGTATTGGTCATCGGACTTGTCGTCTGGACTATACTGAGCGAGCCAAGCCATGTCGTCGTCGTCATCCTGGGCTCTGAGCTTTTCGTAAAGTTGTGCCATGGACTGGCGACGATAGAGGGAAGAAGCCATGGCGGTAGAGATTAGAGAGATGAAAGGGCAAGGAGACGGAATATATAGATTCTGAGATCAGAGTGACATCCTTTCATGTCTTTGAGCCCGCGCTGGTTGCCGACCTCGTTTTTTGTTCTTTGTGGTAACTCCGACCGTAGTACCCTCGACATTCGTCACATCGAGGCTGCCTACCCGTGAGAATGTGACTCTGTAAAGTAGTTGCTTACCAAAGATCACTTCGATTTGCACAGCCGTAAACCATCCAAGTCACGCCATTCATAACTATTCGTTCTTGTATTTACATCCCAGTGAGGATGACCTCACCGTACTCGTCGTGAGCGTATCAGCTTGCCATGTTGCACGCGCGGCCCACGCCTGTTCACTCACAAGTCAAATTAATACCATCAGGGCAACTGCCCAACTCACCCTCGTATCTTCTTCTTTGGCGGAGGCTCATGCGCAAACTCTTCCACCGGTATACGTTGCCTGTACTTTTCCATGCACCAGAGAATATATCTGTAGAAATGAGATGACTGTGGCGCATCCGTAGCCTTGCGCCTTGCACCTGCCTTCGATCCTTCACGGCAACACCTGCCTTTTTCAGGTCATACCCCGAAGTATGCCAGAATGCGTCCCAACTATCTATGGATATCTTGGTATCGGATCCTCTTCCAATTGCGCCCAGAAACGTCTGCGGAGTTGTGATTTCACCTTCGGGGTTCCTCCGTCAGCATGGAAATCTATCGACAGGCAGAGGCTACCTTGCGGAGGCGGTACAGGTCTGAGAGCAGCCTTGCTTTGAAAAGACCTCGCAAACGCTTGAGCGAGACGCCGGAGCGAGGGTTGCAATAGAAGCGACATAGCAGCAGCACTCAGACTTGGAGCTTGGAGCCTAAACCTGTAAGTATTGACAAATTTCTCTTCAGCATATCACGTGACTGCCATTTCATTATTGTTTATGATTCGGCCCGCTGGGTGGAGTACCGAATGCAAGTAACGTAATGGTACCCGGAAAGAGCTCAGAATACTGGTGCATCTCGCAGAAACAACTTTCCTTCCTCCTTCTTGACCCACCGAGTCACTGAGTTCGCAGCATTGATCACTGCTGCCTTGGGCAGTCTCGGCGACAAAACAATGTAGAGTTCGAAGGGTTGAGTTATCTAGAAACCCAATTCAAATCAAGTAAACTATCAAAATGTAAAAACTGACCCATCCCATCACAATCTCTTTCTTCGTGCGAATATATTGTAGCTTGAGCGGCCCACTTTGGCCGGACTTGGCATGGATGGCATCGTATACAATCTGGTACAAGGTGATAATCCTGTCACGCGATGTCAGCAGATTGACGTGCGTATCTCTCTGCGTTATACCTCCTCCTTTCTTCTATTCCCTCATATGGTTCCTCGAAAACCGGAAACGTGATTTGAACATGCGGTCTGGACTTGTAGATAAAGTGTCGCAGGCCGGGTATACTGAGCTGAGATGTGGTGTAGTGTGCCTTTCCAGAAGATATCGCGTCACATATTGAGTCGAGGAGACCGCCACCATTTAATTTCTGCAAGGCGGTATGGTCTCAATTCAGAAAACCAATTAGGACGGATGGGCGAATTACAAACTTCACCGACAGCATCACACCAGCTTCGAACCGTCTCAAAGTCCCCCCCTCCACTAATACATACGAGACCGATGCCCGCATCTAACTGGCCTGGTTCCTGCGGAACATTGACTATGCTTCCATTTGGGCGTTCGTGGCCCCCCAAGTTGCTAGCATCAGTATTTGAGGCACCATTCTCGTTTTGCTCTAGTTTGCGTAGAAATGTCACGTAGGCGTTCACGAATCCAGCAGGATTGAACTTTGGGAGGCACACAGGAATCCATGACGCTGCTGCAGGTGAATTAAATATGGAAGGGGAATGGATTGTGTTGACGATAATCTGAATATCTAGCAATGGAGCTCGTGAATCAGAAGACGCGAAGGATCGAGAGACGAGCCTGTAGGATGTATAGAGTGCTTCTTTGGCCGCACGAGAGTAATCACGCGGCCATGAGCAACAAGAATAATGTAAAGGGTATCCTAATAGTATCTGAGCATCGAATCTCTGAGTTTCATTTATGCATACCTTCATCTTTGTTATAGGTACCAGCGCGTCAGCGACTCGGGACCTCAGATTTGAGTTGAGCTGCAAACAATGTAATGATGAAGTTGCCATAGCAAGGTCAAATTCGAGTCGCCTGAGGAGTGTGAATAGGAAAGGTTCTGTACCTGTAAAGTAAGTTGGTAACCAAACTTGTGCAATGAAAACAGGAATCGAAACCATTCAACAATCGGCGTAGATCAAAGTTAGTCCGTCGTTCAAATATCCGCCGCAGTTGCGACGCTGTGACGATGCTCAATATTTGCAGATGTAAATATTCTAGATGAGATCGAATCTTGCTTTGATTAGCTCGGTGAGGTGCGGAAATGCGACTAAACCTCGAGTATCATACTCACCACCGATTCCGGTTCACCCCACGTAGATGCGCACACATAATATATTGGTGACCGAAGTAAAAATGTGATCCTTAGTGGACCAGCATTGATGCAACGTATCTTGTCCCCGTCGTCGATGAAGACAGAGACCAGGGCCTGAATGATACCCATGGTAGAAGAGAGTTCATCTTCACCCCCCGATCCGCTGTTAGCAGATATGAAGCTTTCGTTCACATGACACAATATTTCGGATGAAGGACATACCCGATGAAAACAGGCTTTCCAGCATTGGTCAAAACAAAATACTCCCTGGGTTTGAATGGTCCCCGTGGACCGTCTTTAGGTGGCATTAAACATCAGCCGATAAACACCGACAATAGGTTGAATGACAGACCGAGGGTAGTTGGACTCTCAGTAACAGCAGCTGCCGCAGATTTGAGCGATTGAGGAGCTAAGACGTATTTAGACACGGATATCTGAGACGAGACAATAAATACCTGTGACTTCCTTCTTGCTGAGGGTACGCCTCAGCTGATCCCGCAGGGCATTCCTAGACTGCTCATCTGCGATATCACCTATCTGGCCAACTGCTGTGGATTCTTCGGTGGCTGTTGTTTCCACCTCTGCATCGACATCGTGCACTAGAATGCCATCACTTATATCAAGGTTAACTACTGACGATGCGGAGCTCTCGAGGCCAGTGGTCGGCTGGATGAGAGGGGGGGAGGAACCATGAGGCTGGAGCGCGGATAAGGACGGGGTGCGTCTCGGTGCGGGTGGTATTACAAGGCGAGAGGGTGACCTTGGAAGAGGTGTACCACTTCTGGAGGGTGTCGATGAACGCGGTGTATCACTCATGGAAGTCCTCTCAATGATGTTTTCACGCGACTTCCCACACTTCAAGGCACTTGCCACACATATACAAACAATGTACCGTCATCCTCTGATATTGAAGAGATTTGGGTAAAACTACAATGAAGTGATTCCATGGCGAATTGGTGCAGAAAACTTCGGGCGTTATCGTGTGGCGCTTGAAACAGTACGAAAATGGCATATCTTCATAGAGATAAATAGGTAGTGATAATCTAGGTGAAATGATTAATCAACTCATTGTCGCTCCCACCGTTGTCCGCCGCATCCAAGCCCCCGATTATTCATGGTCCCGTCGACCGTATACTCTCCACCACCATTACCGGTTGGCTTCGGAATCGGTTGCTCACGCTTACCCCATTTTAGCTTTCAAGTTGATAAAACAAACCGCTGCCCTTCATCCATCGCTCGCTGTTTCTCTCCTTCGTGATATAAGGTTTCTACACATCGTTTCTTTGCCTTATACTTTGAGCGTTCGGCCATTTTGTCAGAGAAAATTGATGAGACTTCGATCCGGCATTCATTGCCCACTGCTTATTTGATACCGATAAGATTTAAAAAGTTGATAAGGTGGCTCGAAGTGCTCATTGTTAGGCAGGCTGCAGGCACAACCGGAACTGTTCTAGCGGAAGAAACAACAATTCTTCAGCAAGTCACACACTGTCAGAATGTTTCCAAGAGTCATGTGTAAATGTTCCAAGCACATTTTTCGTCCGATGGGACTTGATTAAGATTCTTCTTGAAGACAGTAGTTTATCCGATTTTCACCCAAAAACAATGATCAGAACATGACCAAATGCAACTGACACGCAGCAATTACATATTGTATCTTACTCTGATAGCGAAGAAAGTGTGGAGTATTTTTTGTATTTATTTCAAGTGCCGGTGGGTGTCGACTGTACGTCACCAAAGATATCGGCCTTGCACCCACATTCCTGTACGGTTCCGGGTGTCTCCCATGCACCACCACTTTTCAATCATATCTGTCGTGAGCCCGCCGTTTTCAAATTCAAGATCGAAGAAATCAAGTGCACCGACCCCGGCTTGTTTCTGCCAGTCGAATACAAAAACTACCAGATCGTTGACAATCAGGCTCATCTAGTGGCCATCTACACTTACCTTGCTGAGCATCGAAAGAGGCCCCAACCTGGAAATGTCCCGAGTTTTCAAGTCCCAGCGCTAGCGCACCGCCGCGTGTCGCAAGGAAGAGTGATTCTTTCCATTCAACTGCAAGTGATTTGGGTTCATTGTCCTTCAAAATTCCCGATTTGGATGTGAGAGCGCGAGCCCCCTCACGTATCCGGGAGGTTGCTACTGCATGCCTCATGCTGCTGAGTATGTCAATGCTGTATCCTCCCGCGATGTCCGTGCCAAGGCCAACTTGCACCCCCTTGTCCAGAGCTTCACGCAGAGGAAAAGGCTTCTCCGAAAAGTATGCATTGGACAGAGGGCAGTGAGCTACGGCCGTTTGGGTAGCTACAAGTTGGTCGAGTTCGCACGAATTCAGGAAAGTACAGTGTGCTTGAATGGTGCCTTTTTTCAAAAGGTTGTACTAGATCTCTCCGAATGAGCATGAGCTTACTAACGAAAGACGACATTACCTTTTCGAAGACTTGGATATCCTCGATTTTGCGTTCGTCCCTGACCCATTTTGCTTCGTCATATGATTCGGCCAGATGACTCTGGATACGCGTCGATTCCCGCTCGGAAAGCTCGCCAAGCTTTGCGAGCAATCCGTCGGAGCAGGTTGGCACAAACCTCGGGGTGATGACAGGTTCCACCAACCGTTGGTGTGAGTCCAACGCTGCCTCGGAAGCTCTACATCTCTGTATAAACTCTTCCGCAGATTTATACGACTCTTCGGCACCGGCCTCCTGATAGGTCGGCCTCGATGACTTATCCATGGATAACTTCCCGACGAATGCTCGTACACCTGCATTTTGCATCTCTTGGGCGAGGATTAAGCTGAGAAGAATTAGGATCATGGAGAGACGGGAGGAAGCGCCATCACTCGCTTTGTCTCTGTCTTGATCGTACCGAACAGCAGTACAGCGCCGGTCCCGACTTCGATCAGGCGTTGGGCAAGTCGCCGGTATACCTTGGTGGCTAGGTCTGGATTCTCGTCAAGACCTTCTTCAGCTTTATAGGCGTATCTATCGAGCCATTCCATGAGAGGGAGATCGAGACCCGTGCCTTGGTACATGAACTGGGGCGCATGAAGATGCAAGTCGCAAAATGTAGGGAAGAGAAAGCTTCCAGCAGGGATGACCTTGACGGACGCTTCATGCTGACGGATATACTCCTGTGATGACGCTGAGGAAGCAGCAGCTAGGTAGATAATGAAACCACAGTCATCGGTCACTGTATGAGAAGCGATTAAGAGACGAATGAGAAGAGTAATTAAATATTGGCATACAAAGGAGGTAGTCCTGTAAAATCTCGACTCTCCCTAGAGTGGGGCAATGTACGAGAGTTCCCCGCAATGCAAGCGATGCAGGACCCATCTACGATAGCAAAAGGCAAGATAGGGTATGTGCGCACTAAGCTCCTACTATATGATAGTGACTTGGCGTGTGCCCCGATGACAGATAATCGATAATTACCGATCCGCCAGGTGAAACACTAACAAAAGGGCCACACATACAATTTCACAAATCTAGGATGGTACACGCGTTGTTTCGCAACCAATCAATCGTCACATCTTCTAGATGGTCATCAAAATCTCCGAACTTTTGGTGCAAGTGACTATCCCGGACCAACGCAATTGCATGTGAGGGAGAATCGGGATTCAACAACGTGACACGTGAACCTGGCGCGAAAGCTGGTGGTTGAAAAGTTTGTGGACGCCACGTCGTTGCACCAGGTTGAGCAAGATACGGCTCGGGAGATGATAAACGAAGGTCCTGACAAATACAGGGTGCAACTTACAACCAACGCCGCTTCGCCTGTTCTCAGCCTATCCCCATCGATCTGATAGTAGTACAATCATGAGATGCAGCAAGATACGATGGAGAGTCTAGCACTACCACGAATGCGATAGCATCACTGAACTGGCTGCGAATCTGTTCTGTGACGCGTTCTCCTACCGAGGCAAGCGCTGTGTCATCTATTCTCTCGCAAGCCTGGTAATACCCAACCAGGGAAAGATTGAGAGATTCTGCATGCCCTTTCGCCTGTAAAAGTGTAGGAAAGGACGTCGTGTAGAGCAGGACGCATACCAGGTCGAGGCCGATCTCCATCATGGGACTGAGGCTGGTCCAGTGATGAAGAAGCGGGACGACGTCCTGAATGATAACAATGTCCGAGTCCAGTCTTCCAAGTAGCACGCCGTTTACTGGTTTGTGCGGATGCTTGGCGGCGTGAAGGAAGATCTTGACGTAGGCTTTGTGATGGATGGAGTACGAGACCATAATGTGTTGTGTTTGCCAATTGATTTGAAGTTAACACGACAACGCTAATACCGCGACAGTATTTTCCAAAGTTGGTTGGCTAGCTACGTTGACACAAACATGTCGCTGCGGTTTGCAGTTCGAGCGTTCAAGCTCTCAAGGACTGTGTCACTAATTTATGTCAGGACAGAAAATATAGAGGACGCCGACAACGTCAAATATCGATTCGTCTTACTTCCACAGCTCATCCGATACGGATGAACTATGACGCGGTTCGTTTGGGTGGTTGATGGGTTGTCTGAGATGTGTGGAAGGTGGTGTGTAAGTCTCGGGTACGTGCACTTTCGTCTCGATACTGCTCGTTCTCATCTCAGGCTCGTTCTCCAGCTAGTGACTGCGTTTTGACTCGTTTCGAGTTGCAGCGTGCACCACTTGTTGCGCTGTCCATTTTACTCCTACTCTCATCCGTATTGACACCGTTTCCGTCGCTCTGGCGCTCTGGTTCGCTCTTGACATCCCCCAACGCCTCTAGGACCTGTAAATGGCCTCCTGGCTGGGTATCACGACCTGGCGGATTCGTTTTGTCGATGGGATCATTTATGACATCTTTAGGGAGTTCCTCGAAACTGTGGGTGCCAGCTCTATCGCTTTGGCGGTTCAGATCGACTCTGATGCCGTCCTTTTGCCTCCTGTGTCTCGATCTGCTCCCTCGACCTATAACTTGCTCGACATGTTCATTTCGTCGAATCGCCCGTCTCTACGGTCCTCTGGGCGCTCATGTGGTCTGTGAACATCGTCTGGTGCAGCAGGTTCACCTTTCGGTCGTATGGCTCGCTGTGAGTTCTTCCAGGCGAGTACTTTGGACTTTTGTCATCTGACTTTTCGTCCAGCCGTCCTAATGCGTTCCGCACTATCTTAGTCGTGTTTCCAACGTCCTAAACTGCTCCCGATGATCCCGACGCGTCCGCTTTATCACTGGTGAAGTCGACTTCACCCCTCAAATCCTTCTCAGGTATCTTATTTGGGCATCGCGTGGATGCTACACATAACGGGACTCGTCAGACACCTACGAAGAGTATCATTTGTACGGCTAGCTTTGCCCAACCATATGCCTGTGGACACTAGTGTTTGGTGTTTCGCAACGTGAAGTCTACATTATTTATATATCTTCATTGGGTCAGCTACTAGTTTGTGTGCCCCCTGCACCTTAGTAACCGGCCATCAATAACCGGCCATCAATTGAAGCGGCTTTCCATACAATTGCGTGAGAACGCGTTCATCGAAACTTACCCTAGCACAAATTTCGGCCCATAAGTTATAATCATGAATTCCGTGTATACCCTGACCTCTGCGGTCTCTCTCGCAGGAGTTGCCAGTGTTGGTCTCGTTGCAACTATTGCTGCCAACGTCCTGTTGCCCAAAAATGCACGATGGCAAGACAGATTCACGTTCATCTGGTTGGTGAGTAAGGACCACTAACTTCGAAATGGCTAATTTGAACGAGTCGTAAATTTTTTAGGCGTTCGATGCCATAATTCACTTCTCCTTCGAAGGTTCCTTCCTTTACTCTTCGACCTTTGGCAGGACCGTGAATACGAGCACGGGTGTTATAGTAGAAGCGTGTAAGTACTTGTGCTGCGGTTAGCGTGGTGTCGGAAGGTAACGAATTGGCTCGTATGACTCAACAGTGAAGGAGTATACTCTGGCAGACGCACGCTGGGGCGTTGCGGACCCGACGGTCGTATCCCTTGAGATACTGACTGTTCTCGGTGTTGGCCCAATATGCTGCTATGTTCTATATCAGATCATGAAGAACGACCCCGCGCGTCATTACTGGATCATAGTCCTGAGTCTCTCGGAGCTGTACGGAGGGTAGGTCGTCTGTCGGATTCGTTGGTTTAGACACAGACTGAGGCATGGATCTAAGATGGATGACATTTTGCCCCGAATGGCTTACCGACAGTCGTAATCTGGATACTTCCAACCCGCTTTACCTCTGGGTATATCTCGTGGTAAGTCTCTTTCCTATCACCATGTGAGTAGGCTGACGTTGGACGCAGTTCATGAATTCAATGTAAGTTATCTCGAAATCAAAAACTTCTTTTGAACCTTGAGATCGATCACAGTTGGGTCGTCATTCCTCTCTGGTTGATGTGGGATTCGTATGGGCACATTACCGGATCACTGCGCCTGACCCAAGTTGAGGCTCAGTCAAAGAAGGAATGAGACATGTTGCGTACGCGTCCTGTCTTAAATGAAGTATGTCCTACATCAGTATGACAGAATGAAGTCTCGATGTAGTGAGCGATACACATCAATCCACTAGCGATGCTGAATCGTGTCTGAAATATCCTAAGAATAACAGTGTTCTATAGTCCGAGAATGATAATAGTGCGATGCGTCTCGAGAAGATCATACATTCCGGTACAATATCGACTCGTATTGAGAAAGAAAAAAAAAGGGAGGGGTGGAAGATAGAGACATAGTCCAATTGCTCAGCAATAGGTAATCGAATTCGCGTTACGCGGCAGACAAGGTAGAAGTAATAGTAAAGGCTGGACTGACGTCACCAGAATCACCGATTACTTGAGACGAATAAGCTCAGAGTAGAGATATAGAGTGCTGGACACTTACCGGCGACGGTGTAATTGGAACCCGCGGTAGTGTTAGCAGGAACGGTGACCAGAGTCTCTCCGGACATGATGGGGACCTGGGTTGCCAACGGATGTGCTGATCCATGTGTCAAAGGATGAACACGTTGGGCCAAACGAACAGACGTACTGATGTCCAAATTCTCAGAATTGTTGGCAAAGTAACCAAGGAGGATGACCAAAGTGTAATTTTGGGCTTCGGATGGCACGTTGGAAGTCTCCCAAGTGACCTTCTGCTGGCTACCAGCGGGCCACACGGTTCCGCTGCTGGGTGTAAGGATAGTGGGAGCGAATGCGATGAGTTCGGTGGGTTTGACAGGGGCAGCGATGACGAAGTAAGCGAGACCCAAGAGGGCGGAAGAGATAGAAAACAAAGAGCTAAACATGACGATTAAGATGATCGGGAGTCGTAAAAGAATGAAGTTGCACTAGATGCTGGCGATGGACCTGGGGGGCATTCGTATTTATATTGTGGAGAGGGGATTGTACGTGTTTGGTGGGCCACGCATGTCGCATTTCGGTACGCGAGGGTCGGTTGATCTCCGCCAAGACAATGGGCCGGCAATGCTTTCTCCGTCGTCCCACTGGCATCGCTTTGTTCGCCGATGCTGCGTTGCTGCTTATATACCTGTGTGATGCAGTCAATGCGGGCGTGCCTCGAAGAATCTGCGAGCGTTTCAAGCAGGAGGAGAGCTGATCCGGTGTCATGTGATCTCCCGTAGTTCGTGTTTCATTCATCTCCGCTCTCTTTGACTCCACCATGACACCACCCGACCAAGACCCCCGCTACCTCCTCTCGGTCGTACAAACCCTCTCTCGTTCCACCACCACGCACGACCTTCTCGATGCTTACGCGACGTTCACTAATCGCGTCCGTTCTCTCGCGCTGCTCGTGCCATCGTGTCACGCCTTGCCGCCCGCTCTCACTCCACTCGGATCCCACACGGACACCGTGGTCCGCGCATTTCGCCGCGATCTTCGGTTTGCCCATATTGATCCCTTCGTTTTATCCCCCCTTTTGTCCTCCGATGACGTGTCGTCGCAACGCAACCTTCATTTGAGCATTGACATCGACACGAAGCAGTACGCCAGAGATACATCCTTGTTGTGTCATCATGCTCTATCTGCACTCACAGCCATATTCAGATTTCCTACCTTCCACCTTGCATTTCCTGGTATGTTTCCCGACCCCGCCATACCCCGGTGGCTCATACATCCCAGAGTACCATCTTTCGACATTGTTGGGCGATGTCCTAGACATAGCGCGTGCGGATCAACTGCCGGTTCTTAACGAAGCAAAAACGTATTCCCTCTCACTTTGGGTCCTGAGTTCCCATCGTCTTTCTATCACCGTCCTCAGTTCTCGCCGCGATCAACTATATTTCGCCCTCCAACGTAACTTGGATCGAACAAGGCAATCAGGCAATATTGTTCTGGATGCCCTCAAAGTACGACTTTGCGTCTATTTTCCCTTTCGTGCCCTTACACGTTCTCGTCAGGCGCTTTCCCATACGGTAGAACACTACCCTTCTGGATTTCACGATATACTCTTCCCATTGCTCCCCCACGTCATATCAAGTTTATCCTGCGAAGCCTATGAGCTTCGCTTGCACGCTGCGATTGTCTTGGGGAAGTTTGCAAATGCGCTCGTCCACCAACCAGAACTTTCCTTGACAAAATGGCAGCCGTCGTCGAACGAAGTCGCATCCTTCTTGGAATCTTTCTGCGACATCTCTCAGATTACTTCCGAGAATTCAGCCCGTTTCTCTCGCATCGTCCATACCGCTTTCTCTATCGACTCGCCCACTTGCCCTAAAGACCAACCGACGTGGATTCTTACCGTCCTTGCATCATTCATAGTTCTTTGTGGTCCCACTTTGTATCGGACACCAACTGTTCTTCGTTTCATCCTTGACTCGCTCGCCGTGGTTCTCAAGGACAAGCGGTCCGTTGTGCGCGCTTTGCATCCTCACGTTTGGAAATGTTTCGTGTGGACTTTCTGTCAGATGCTTCTCAACCCTGAAAAAGTAGAGTCAGCGTCAATTTCCTCGGCCTTCTATGTGATCAAACAAGAAATCAGAGGTAGCATTGGCATTTCACTCGCCGTTGTCCTTTTATCCGATCGGGTGGCAACTACTCGGCCCGGCGAGCGTAGCAAGAGAGTATCTCAGGCGCTGTCGGTCATTCAAGCGATGGTTCAAACAGAGTGCAAACATACTCATCGAGAAGGGTACTTGTTTCTCCGGGCACTAACCAACGATGCTCAAGCCAGGCATCAAATCTTGCAGAGTATATGTGAGATCCCTGCTTCGATTTTGCTAAATGGGGCCATCGTTGGTGCCAACTGGGACAGCCTCCCATCGATAATCCGTTCTATTCCCAAGAGTCCAGTGTCAGTGTGTTGGCTGGAGGAGACGGAGATTACTCTGCACTACAAGGCATTGTTGCTCGTGTGGAAGCATCTTGCAACAAAGGATAGACAAGAATCGGGCGTGAGTCAGTGCACCACCTTTTTTTTGTGAATATTAAGTGTTTGCGCCTTCAAGTCTGGTCTCGTTGACGTCTGGCTAGCTGTCTTGCTTGCATGCTCGAGTCAACTTGCTCGTGGACAGCACTTTATCGCAACCACAGAAGTGCTGGAAGACACTTCTATGATAATCATAGAGTTTCTGCCGTCGATGCCTTCAGGGGACCGCGAACCCGATTGGGGGTCTTGGAATGTCACTGAGCAATTAAGAAGCCTCACATTCATCCACCAATTGTGGTCTGCAGTGCGACAGGCTTTTGTTACTGTTGATATCGCGGAGGCCGCTGCAGTGGTCCTAACCTCAGTTTTGAAATATGCCTTCCATGTTCTCGACCTTGGTGTCCGCACATTGTGGGGCAGATTGTGCGCCGATCTCATGACAGCAGTCTCACCTTTGTTTCTGGAGAGTATGCATGATCTCTCGGCCGCACAGCTGGTCATCCGTGGCCAACGTGAGCTCTGGGGAGTTGTTGCGACATCGTTGACTACTCCTGAACCCGGTCTTGACTGGAAGGAACTCCTCAAGTTCCTTGCCATGCCAATCTGGTATATTATTATTCTTTTTTTTAAGCGCCTATTACTAATATAGGGCAGTGCCTGGATCTTATCGAAGTCCGAATTAGAAGCATGGGGAGCATTGTTGCGGAATGTTATTACAATGTCAGGAAATTCCGCAGTGATGATGGAATACCTTGCGCAACTTTTCCGAGGACGAGATGTTGAAAATTGGTATGGCTCCCTTCGCTGTCCTGGCAAAACATCGTTCATCAGCGCTCTCAGGGAGTCGACCATCCCGGTATTTGGTTTCCTTTTGTCTTGCACCAGCGACGAATGCGGTTTTTTTCTCACTGATGAGCTACTGTCCATGGTCGATGTCTGCTTGTCCATCTCTTACGGCCGTGCACACCACTCTCCGGAGTTGCTGGCGCGCGCGCTCAGCCTTCTCGATTCTATCCGTCATGCGATTGTCTCAGTCCCGGGGAAGGTAACACAAATACTCTATCCGCTTCGTAGCTGCCTATGTCTTTGGATCGAAGATAGCACCGAGGTTATGTCGGATGACGAGTTTAACTCTGTAGTATGATCACTTTTGGTTGAATTTTTTTTTCGGTGCGCTGACTCTCTTCCAGGCTGCCCCTTTGTACTGTGAGGCCTTGAAAGCCCTCGAGAGCATTCCGTTGTCCGTACTGTGTCTGCAAGATATGGCGGATTTTTTTGCATCTGCTTTTTCTCGCATCCCGACGCCGGCCATCGCGCCGTTTGCTTTCGAAAAGTTTTGGAGGGCGACGTATCATGGTCGAAATGAATTTTACAGCGTTCTCCCGCCGAAGATCAGATCCTGCTTAGCTTGTTTCGTGGCTGCATATGGAGGGGATCTTGCCAGTGGATTGCCATCGACCACTGGATCACAGTCACAGAGTATCGTGAGGTGATTCTTTTGCAAGTTTCACTGCAAGGACCGACAATTTTATGTTTGAAGAGCGATGGCTTCCAAGCTCAACTTGCAGTTAGCCACCAACTTCAAGAACCTTTCAAACTCGATCCTGGGATCAATCCATTATCAGCTGAAATTGCTCCAGATGCATTTGACACGGAAGCTGCACAGTATAGATACCAGCAGGCGCATATGGACCCAGAAGACACTACTTTTCTTGTGCCCTCTTCTGATACGTTTCAGCCGACAGTCTTGCGTCAACTTCAGGAGTACAGCAGCCAGATGGGCACCCTCTCAGTGGACGTGTCAAATCACTTGATAAACAATCCTCGCATATCTTCTCCAACCTTTCTTTCTCGCAGTATAGTACCAGGTTTTCAGTCATCCGAAATAAACCACCCAGTCACCTCATTGGTGAGCCAGCAGCAGAAGGAATTCTTGCAGCATGGTAAACAAGTTTAAAGATTGTCGGATGGAGGCGAAGCTGATCCTCCTGTTACTCAGACAATGCCCCTCGCAGGAGAAGTCAAACCTCGCGAGATGTCCTCCGCTCTGTCCGCAGGTTGGAATCAGAGCCTATCTCCTGCAGTGTTTCACCGGTGGGCATTCCACGTACGAGTTCTGCGCCGCCGAAAGCGATGGTGTTCGATGGGGTGCAGGTTCCTACGCTCCGTCAAGTATTGCGTCAGAAAAGGATACCGAAGCCAGACAGGAGTATATCTGGACAAGATCTTGTCTCTGGTCCCCGGGCACCCTCATCACGTTGCGGACAGGAGGAGTGCACGGCGTCACCATCTAACTCGCCTCCGTCTGATTGGTTCGACGAAGATAACTTTGACTGGGAAGACTTGCGCGTTGACGTCACCCCATCAGGCAAGTAGTACCCCACCGGTGCCCTCTCGGTATTCGCTCATTCCGTCTGTTATACTCAGAGACTGACATCAACCAGTCTCTCGAAAACGTTTGGCCCAGTTCCCCGTCAGGCACTCAGTCACGAAGTACGCCAGAATATCGCATGATGTCAAGTTCAGATTGCTCAGAGCGACTGTTAGAACCCGATGGGGAGCTGTATGTCCCCTCTGGATGGAGTCCATCAAAGGGGACATCGCAAAGCGAGCACTCGCCATCCGTGCCTGCCCGCCCGTCCTTGCGAAGGGCCAAGACGACATCGGTGAGACTGGACGCCCTGCGAGATGTATACTCCTCTGTCGCCAATGGCGGGTCTCAAATACCCATGTCTGAACTTATGCAGGCAACGAGGCTAGTCCATCAAATCGGTGCGGCATTGACAGAACAGGTGGATAGGAAGATGACTGATTCTGCATGACTTTCGTTCTCGTTTCCGGTGCCATGTACTATTACTACGTGTTCACATCCCTAGCGAATTATACAATACATTTTTCGAGAGATGGGCTGGAAGCAGTTCCTAGTACATTATATGGCTGGGCGATTCAAAGGCTCTGAACCTGACACTTCTACCTTAAGAGTCAATCTACATGTCCTATGTTTGATTTCCGTTCTTGATATTTGCGGGTGAGAATGCTATGAACACAGCTATGCAGTGGAATTTAAATGCAAATGATAACGAGTCCTTGTAGAATAGATGATAGAGCAAAGTGAGATGCAATGATTATTTCAGACTGCTCGCGCCGGAAGGCCAAAACGTTGTTGACGTCGAGTAACCAAATCTCTCGATGGACTGGATGCGAGCGCATCGTCGCTTGACGGATCATAATCGACATCCATATACCGTCGTGGAGCGGGAGAAACCAGATGACGAGGCGACACTTGACCCAGATGGGGATCATCGTCCGAACTTCCTTCCGATCCTCGGGTCTTGCTGGTAGGGTCTGGGAGCATTATCGAATCATCTACGAGATGACTTAAAAAATGCGTTCAACTCCATAGTCAAGTACTTACCACTCCCCGCAATCACTGTTTGTTCCAGTGCAATCAATGAGGGGGACAAATTCGTGTCAACGTCATCCCAATGTTTTAATCGTTTCTTCGGCGATTCTCCTGTTTCGTCACTGCATGTGTCCCGGAGCCTCGGCGTTGATAATGAGCGATGCAAACCCGAAATTGTTGTAGAAACGTTGTGAGAGTCCACACTGGTCCTCCTGCTCATGGTACGCTGCCGATTTCGGATGTCCGCCAGCGACGGAACTACGACAGCTTCCATAACAATTCGCTGGCGTTTTCGCTTCCGAGAAGCTACACTAGTTTGGGGAGGCTTACTGGAGATCAGGTATCCTTCATGGTGCGATGGAATCTTTCTCGTGGGGGAAGCTAGAGTAGCTTCTACCGCAAGTTCATCTTCCAGGTCGCTGTCACCTTCCGAAGGGAATTCGATAGAAGAGCGAATGAATGACGCTCGACCCCTTTTAGTTGCGCTTTCTCCTAATAATTCGTCGTTCATCTGGCGCTTTCCGAGGACAGATGTAGATTTACTCTTGCACGGCGTGGAGTCTATCCCTTCACCAAAAGATAACACGGGCAGTGGTGAAGCATTTTCTTTATCTCCTATACGTCCCTTGCCTGGGGAAAGGTTCGGACGAATCTTGCATCCCGTGCGAGGGGTTCTTGAGGTGGCCGGACAAACAGGGAGCGTTCCGGTGGGTGATTTGAGCATGATAGACTGGTAAGATTCTGGTGTACTCGTCGACTTGTGCGGGCGGGGTGGAGTAGTAACACGGGAGGACCGTAAACTGCTAATGGGGGTGGATGGTTCCGTAACAAGACTTCCGGTAGGACTAGCCAGTAATTCAGGATCTGTGAGCGGAGCAAAAAGTGCAGGCTGCAGTTGACCCAGGAATAGAGACGATGCTCTGATGTCCTTCGAAGCACATGGAGTTTGTGGATTGCACAGCGAGGCAGAATCCGACCAAAACGGCGACGATGGTGGAGTACAAGAAAGTTCTTCACTCTCGGATATGGTCGAACGCAACGTTGCACCTTCGATCTCTTCAGAATCGCTGGAGGGCTCGATGTCAGCCGGGAGGATATCTTCCTTGACGGATAGCAGACAAATTCGAAGACCCTTAGGCCAACCGCCTTCTGGCTCTTCCATATCCGCAAAGTTCGTAGTCCAAAATTCGACAAATGCCTCCTTGACGACCTTGGGTTTGTCATCCCGGCCAATGAAGACAGACTGGAGGAGAGGGGAAAGCGCTTCGAGAACCCAGAGAGTACAAGGAAGTTCTTGAATGACCAACAAAGCAGTTTGATAAAGAGGCAGCACATCGAGTGTGTACTCGTCTCGTGTGAAAACGCGGTATTCATCCGATAGCCAAGTACTAATACCATCTTGGATGGCTTCCAAGAGGCTGAGGCGCAGGTGGGCAGGGCATGCATCAAGTGCGCGCGTGAGAGATGCGATGAGCCACATAGATGGCTGCAGGATACGTGATTCTGGAGGATACGTCGATAGCAACGCGTCATTGACAAGTTCCAATAGGTTGGTGGGAAGCTCCCTTATGTCGTCCATCTCGCAATGTGATAAGAGAAGGTCGGCGACCCGAGTTGAGGGGGCGAGGGCAGGACAAGATGAACGAGCTACCACACCGGCAACATGGTCTAATACCATCGTCGCATCCACCCCGTAGTCGTTCGCTTTGTTCATAGCGTGTCTGAGGAGTCCATCCCAGACACCAAACTCGTCATTACTGAGCTCCCAAGCACTGCGGTTGCTGCCAATCATTGATAAATGATGCGACAGACGATATGGTTAGGACTTACTCGAATGGTACCGCAAGGAGAGTAGTAGCACCTTCCCACGATGCTTCACGGTCCGCGCTCCAGGTCTCCACGAAGTAACCCCATACGAGGCTCCGCACTGCGGGTTCATCGGTCGTCATATAGGACCACGATCGTTGTGCCCAGAATCTCTCCAACTCTTCGGTATCACAGACAACCAAGGTATCTGAACACAATCTCGCCCACTCCATCCTCGCGATATCTGGAGCATCGCTCTCCCAGACGAGATCAGATTCATCCTCAATGAGGCGTTCCAGTAGCTTTGCACTGCCTTTATGAAGTAGGTTATTTGGAACGACGGTTCGCATACATGCCCAGAGCTCCCCGACAGCACTGAGCTTCATCGCAGAATTGGACCGCTGGAGCGTGTCTTCGGTGGCTCTTGAGTGTGAACCAACTTTGAGAGAAGTTGAAGAAGCAATTGCAGCAAGATCAAGTTGCGAATCACCAAGGATCTCTGCAAGAATGCCAGCAGCTTTAGAGGCGAATTCGATGACACCGTCATGATCATCAGCATCTGAGCATTATAGGTCAATGACATAGTAAACGGGTAATATCCGCAAGTTGTCGCTCACCAAGCAGTGCGGTCACGTTCGCCCTGAGAAGACCATCCCAAGTTGCGACTGTCTCGGACTTACCAAATCCGGCGTGAGCGACAACACTTTACTGATCAAATAGAGCCTACCGGTAACGAGCAGTCTTCAGGTATTTCCAGGCATCCGAGGGTAGCTTTCCAGATCTCTATTAACTCATCGAATACCCAATCTCGACACAATTGCTCGCGGGAGAAAGGCCGAATATCATTCAACTGCGGACATTCATCAAATATTGGCTTTACGGCAGTGGAGAGGGTCTTGTAGTCAGCAGTTAGCAATCCAGGATTCGATGAAAATAACGATTGAGGCAACAAGTTGTTCAGGCACCAAGATTTGCCATTGTTCTCACGGCTGACGAGAATCTTTGCCATGTCTATGGCATCGAGAGTGGTTTGGCCACCTTTGTTGACCATGGCTTTGATAAGCTGTAGAGCTCTCTTCAACCGATCTTCGTCATCCGCGCCGTCTCCGAGGAGCGCCGCCACAGTCGAGACCCCTGTGCCCATATCGACTACGGACTTGACCAATTTCCAAAAGCTTTCCCGGACCAGATAGGTATCTTCTTCTGTGTTAACTTCTTCCGAATCTTCGCCGTCTTCGGAAATAGGCTCCGGAGGTTGGCGAAGGTATGCCCAAGTGACACACCTCCACAGAAGAGAGGCGAGAGCACGGACAGAACTCTTTTTGTTGCGCATCGCGAGAGAAAGAAGTGCAGACACAGTGCGAGTAAGTCTAGCATCGTTGCAAATTACAGGTCCGAGGAGCACGATTAGGGACGCGAGGACACTAAGTGCCCACACGGGGCCGTGCGCGACGTGTTGGGGATCAACGGTGTTGAGAGTCGTTCGGAGGGTTCGAACGATAGCAGGCTCGGCAACGGGTTTGGCAGGACTCTGACGGGGAGACGAAGTAGTTAAGAAGGTAAAAACGACATGTGATATACGAGCGTGGATGGATGAGAGCGGGAGATTAACGCATCCCAAAACAAACCCGCCAAGCGCATGGCAAGCCTGAATTCGCAAACCCAGAGTTGGTGCCAAAAGATTCGCTAGGATAGACGGTAGGAGTTCAACGAAAGCAGGAATAAAGGTAGTTGGTAGATGGAGAGACAGATCATGAACAGCCTAACGCAGCCAATAAGTTGGAAGGTCTTTCATTGAAACAGACGCGTACCTTCAGCCCATCGCATGCCGAGCCCTTCTTACCTTCTTTCCCAAGCTCACCTTCCATACCGCGTCTCAGAGCGAAAGCGATCCGGTCACGCGCGGGGAATAAAACAGGTTCAGGAAGCCGCTGAACCTGTAACAGCCAGATTGACAGTGCACATGTTTTTCGTGCATTTGGAGTGGGTAATTCGTCGGCCATGGGGATGGCTAATACTTGTGAAAGCATGTCGCGTAATTGAGTATCTACAGAGACTTGAGTGGACTGCAGGAACAGCGATCGATAGACAGTACCTTCAAACACTTGGAATAGGGGCGGCAACGTGAATATCGCGCTAAGGAGTCGCAGAACGGCATGTGTCGTTGTGCAGAGATCTCGGGCAAATTTAATTTGGGAAGCTGACATGCCCCGCTTCTTTTTCTTGGGGCTCTGCTTTGGAGAAGGTAAGAGAGAAAGCGCCTCTTCGTCCTCACACTCGTTGTCGCAATCGAGCAGTAGGTCGTCTTCTGGCTCTGGATCCGACTTCGGCTCGATGAACGCCCTTCTGAGATCACGAACAACGGCTTCGGTGAATGTCTGTGTGTTCCTGCGGATTGGCTGGAAGAGGGGCCAAGAAGCATCCACATCTGTTGAGCTGACGACAGCTCGCAAACGGGCATGCAGAACGGAATAAGCCTCTATGAGTTCACGAAGGGTAGAGTCTGGAAAGATTATTTGCTGGACTGGCCTAGAGAGATAGGCGAGGTCGACCAGAGGATCTTCGGGTTCCGGAGTGATCTGCCTTTGACTCTCTTCTGGAGGGAAGAGTGTGGGATAGTCACGTTTCTTAAGGATGGACTTGGCTGGTGGTTCCAAACAAGACCGAGATGGATGAGAAGTAGACTGTACAGGAGCATAAGAAAGAGTGAAGTACTGATTCTGTTGAGCCCAGGCGACACGGGAACCAGGAGGACGAACGTCGGTATCGCGACGGTGAGAAGAAGCGGGAGGAGTCAGGAGAGTCATTGAAAAAAAAACGATGACGAGGACAAGGACGAGAAACGGTTGCTCTCGTCGATGTTGTGGTTCAGAAAAAACACACGCCAGACCGTCGCTAAATACAAAAAAATATTGCAATTAAACGCGCTCGTTTACGCGTCGCGTTCAATATTTGCTACAATTTACCCATAAAAACCACGTGATCGCGGTGTCACTCCTAATCGCTGCAACCGTCTTACCTTGTCCCATCCTTACTTAGTGCAGCCACCATATTCGAGGCATGGCCCATGATACCTATACTCTGACGCCATGTAGACAAAGGGGAGTACACACATTGTTCTCCATATTCATGGCCTTATCACCATCAGGTGATTAATGTTATCCTTGAATCACGCCGTGTTTGACCGTTTGACGTGACGAGGGGTGAGGACATGGCAATGATAGGACACATCGATGATGTGTTGCTGTCGACTACAGCATGACGACAACATATACTCCGTCATGATCATACCCTGAGGACAGAGATGTGTTCTGCTTAACACAAAGTGGTCCAGAAGATGGATGTCACTCGATGTATTCGGAGATCTACCTGCCAATGTCCCACATAATGTCCCACATCTAATCGAACCAGATCAAAACCATATCTCTAGTCCCCTAACAGCATTTATCTTCGAACTCGCCTTCTCTCTCACTCCTCAGCAGCAATGTCCCTCCACAGCACCCATACCCTTCTCTAGCCACTGCTGTACCTTCTCAACACTATCTTCATGAGAACGTAATTCTCTCTCCTTGTTCAATTTTTCCTGTTCTGTGGCCATCAATTTGGATCTCATGCCCTTTGTCAACATTGATAGGATAAGGACATCATCCATGGCTTCCTCTAGACTTCCTGGCGAATCTGGTGATCTTCTTCTCTGCTTCTGTTTCCTGTTTAGAGGTTCCCAATCAGGATCCTTGGGATCATCTGTCTCAACTTCAGAGATAGAATGTTTGGGAATTTTGACCAGGGCTTCACCATAAAATTCTTTGAACCTTTTCTTGAGTTCATAGTCCAGACCATGAGACTTCCAATACTTGACAACAGCAGCCCCATACATAAAGTCAAGCAAGATGCTAGGTGGTTCATTATGAGACCAATCAGCTTGAGCATCATATGGTAAAATAGGACCACGTCTTGTAAATGGTTCCATATATTGTAGTGTTGTCCGGTTATGTGAAGTGGGACCTTGCTCAACTTGTGGAACATCATCAGGTGTCATGGCAAAGTTGGGAGTCTATAGTGGACATCCAAGTCATGATGACACATATGAGAAACAAAAATATGCATCTATTTTTTGACACACCTTGAGGAATGCAATTATGCCCTTGCCAAAACATGCATGTAGTGTCTTTTCTAGAAAGATTCCATTTTCAACACAATCAATATCAACATTGTCCTCATGAGAGAATGGCTGTTGTTCATATAGGCCAATATGGTCATGGACAACCTGGGTGATATACTAGTAGGAAAAGATAAGTGTCACCCAGGGCTGTTGAAGCCACAAGTAGATGAACATACCACACTGCCTTTTCTTCTAGGTATGATATGTGCTGCATCACAGAGGTAATATGGTGTCCCAGTGATGACACAACTGCCATCACGTCTATAAACAACATCACAAAAGTTGCCATGTCTTTCAGTAGCTGCACTGGATGTACATTGATCATTGAGGGCCTCATGATCAACCATATGGTATGGACCTATCTCAACACATCAGGGAAAGATGCTGAAAAATAGTAATCACAATCTTACCATCAGGGGAATAGTAATATTTGTCTCTAAGATTGTTGAATGATACATTGTCATAGTCAACTACCTTGCCGTGAGCAGCACCTTCTGATGTAGTAGAGAAGTCGCCCTTGGCACCACAAACAGTAAATGTAGCGAAACGAAGCCATTTGAGTGGGGAGAGGGTAAGTCTCTTGATGTCTGTGCGTGGGATGGAGAGAGCACAGGTCCATTCGGTGGAAGATGTAGCTTCA